>LPNX010867789.1:485483-677409 GCA_001517045.1 Pseudotsuga menziesii
TTCGTCAGTTCCCTATGAAAGCGGGCACTTACATGGTATATGAAATATACCGAAAAAATGTCGAATACCACGAAAGCAAAAATTAAGCAGCAATTTCTATCTTTCTTCAAGACCCCATATGCGAAGCATCTGGATACAAAGAAATTAAAAACGATAGTCAAAAAACCAACAAAGATTATCTGAGAGTATGACAAAATACTGAAATACCTACTTAGCCAGTTGTACTATAACATAGACAAACAATTACTAATCCAATGGTTTGTTGCAAGGATTTTACATAAGATATGGATGTACATTAGACTGGACACGTTTAATACATACGAAGATGCACTTATGAAGGCGTTGCAAGTCAAAATGGACGAGAATTACCTGGTGCACCATGTTGATAACCATATCGAGGAACAATTGGAGATAATGCAAAAATCGCTACGGGATCTAAACCTTAAGGGCCAAGACGTCTGGTGTACAAAATGCTCAACGGATGGACATACTAAAGATAATTACCACCAAGACATAGTCGAAAAGATGTACACTTTGTTCAATAAAAATGATTTAGAGACATCTTCCAGGAACACGGTCTACACGCGACAAAAGATTGTCTATTCAATATGAAAAACAAAAAAAGATTCCTGGTGCGTAATATGTGAAGTCAAAATCCATGCAACAGTTGACTCTCACCTAAATTTGAAGAATCGACAGAACTATCACACATTCTACCAAACAAATGTTGTTGCACAAAAGAATAACGATAGCATTCCAAGGAATAACAATGATCAGAATGAACAAATTAATCAAAGATACGAAGGTCAAAGTTATGAGCGTCGATACGATAATAATCACTGCGGGGATATGATGGTTGAGGAAAATTATTTGGGAATAAGGAAAATAGACCACAACGACCAATCCAGTGCTACATGTGCTTGAACAAAGGACATTGGCATGTTGACTGTCCATACAAAGAATGAACCACTCTCATGTTTTGTACCAGTTGTGGTGTTGGCCATCACTCTTTAGAGGATTGTCCCACTATGCTAGACAAAATTAATAAAAAGAAGAATGCTAACATATTTTCGATTGTTCAAAGTGTGATGTTATTCATACAAAGAATTTTCAAATAGCAACTAGACAAGGTATAAAAATTGGAAATGAAAGTCCTACAATAAGTAAGATAAAGAACAAATATGACTACCCTAATCATGTAATACAAAAGAAATTATATAACAATGCATCGAATATTTTCCAAGAATTAGCTACATAGGAAGCAAATGATGATAATAAACAAAAGATATCTCAAGAACTAATTAATCAAATAAAAAATGATAACTTCGTTGCAAAATTTATTGACTTCTTATACAATATAAAGAACAAATATAGCACGGATAAACAAGCTAAAAGCATTTGCAATTTAAACCAAAAATAAAAAAATGACACTGACCCACTTGTTGACTTAGATATCGAAGGATACCATGTCCGACAAGTCATTCTTGGCTTCGGATCCCAAGTAAACATTATGAAAATAGATACATGGGAATAGTTAGGCAGACCTCGACTCAGTGAATCAGGCATATATTTAAAACTAGTTGATCAAGGACTCATCAAACCTATTGGTGTTTGGTGAAACGTCGACACAACTATAAAAGGTATTACCACAAAAGTCGACTTTGAAATCATTAACCTTAAGGAAGGATTCAACTCCTTCCCAGACTTAGTGGGTTGGCCATGGGGTCGAAAGATGAAGGCATCCATTTCATTAGATAAAGAAAGGATAAAACTCAAGGGAATTGGGAAGAAAGTAATTATTCCTATTCATCCTTCACAAGGTGAACCATGGATAGAATCCATAAACGAAGAAGTCGATTTCCGACAGCTATATCAAATACAAAACAATTAAGGTTATGCTAAACCAAATATATATGGAGAACTTCATTTGGAAAACCCAGATTCGGTTGGTTATAACTAAGATGCAGAATTATATGATTGGGAAATGGAAAACAATGAAATACAACCAAGGGAATGCTGGACCATTCAGACCATTCCAAAAAAGAAGACACGACAATGTTTTTATGTTTCCATAATATCAAAAATATTCGAAAGAAAAATTAGGGAATACCCTTCTTTAGCTCTAATCAAAATAGAAAACAGACAGTCACTTCGGTATAAAGAGAGAGAATCACTAGTACTTTGTATTAGACAAGTATCCAAAAACATAGGTGGACAAGGCTGACTTCAAAGCCTGGTCGAAACATTGCTACTCGATGGTGGGATATTGATCAGTCAAGAATACAAATGTGATCGACAACTTCAACATACTTCCTCAAAAGATTTGGAGGAAAGAAGCGAATGAATCATGCACAAATACTAGTATTTACACAAGGACAGGACCCTAAAAAACACATAAGTATATGTGAAAAAGAATGGAAAAGACTTGGTTATAAATATGAGCGAATATAGTTGCACCTATTTCCATCAAAATTAGATGATTTACCAAATAAGTGGTACAAGATGGAGGAATATCAAGGAAAAATGTTCTTATGGAACGATCTTAAAGAAAACTTCACCAAGGACTTCAAGTTCATACCAAAATATAACCAACTAGTCGAAGCGACAAAAAAGATAAAAAAAATTCCTAAAACCAACTGTTAATAACAGTTCGACAAAAACTCATAGCTGACCAAAAGCATCATGTCATAATAATCGGTCAAATAAAATACCACAATCGAAAAGACTTCAACTAGAAACCAAGCACACAAGTGGAAAGAGATTTCAATGGAAATTTGACCATCCAGAAATGACGAAACCAATTAGAACAATATTCAAGGTCAAATCAACTAAAAAAGAATATCCTGGCCGGATGACAACAGAAGACTTTTTGGCATCATTCTCACAATTCAAATAAGGAATTCAACAAATTAATGAAAGCAAGGCGCCAGAATGGATGGATGCAAAGGTTAAAATAAAAGAAGTGGACATCTCCAATGATGACAGACCAAAAATGGCAAGAATAGATGATTATTGGAATGAGGAGTACACGACATAAATAGTCAACCTACTAAAAGAATTTCAGGATGTCTTTGTAGGGGATTATATAGACCTTAATTAAGGTTTAGTTCGGTAAATGGGCGAAATGAAGATTGATATTAAACCTGATGCAAGACCTATAAAGAAACGACCTTACAAACTTGATCATAAATATAAATAAATAGTGAAAAAAGAGATTGACAATATGTTAACAGCTAGAATTATCTACCCTATCGACTACTAGGAATGGGAAATCTCAATGGTCGTACAACCAAAGAAGCATGACCCAACAATATTGAGAATTTGTGTAGATTTCTGTGAACTAAACAAAGCCACCTTAATAGACCCATTCCAAACTCCTTTTGTAAATGAAATCCTCAATGAGGTTGCAAGACATGAGAGCTACTCGTTCATAGATGGATTTTCAAGATATAATCAAGTACCGATTTCCAAGGAGGATCAAAAGAAAACAACATTCGTGTGTGAATTTGGATCATTCACTTATAAAGTCATGACGTTTGGTCTGAAAAATGCACTAGCTATATTCTCAAGAATAGTAGTTAAAGCATTCTAGGAATACATCTATAAAACAATGGTTGTATATTTCGATGATTGGACATCTATAAAACACAGAAGGAACACAACTTACCATCCTTAGTATAATGGTGCAATTGAAGCATTCAACAAAACTTTGACAAGACGCTTAACCAAAATATGCAATACAGATAAAGATGATTGGGATGAGAAAATTATTGCTGTCCTATGGGCATACATAACAACATATAAATGATCCACAGACCAGACACCATTTAGACTTGTCTATGGGAAGAAGCAGTTGTCCCTCTACATTTTCGACAACATACACTAGTAATCACCGACATATTACATATTAATGTCAAAGAGTCTAAGAAAGAGAGACTAATGAAACTAGCTAAGTTAGAGGAACATTGGCTAATCTCTATACAACACCAAGATATCCAAAAGCAACAATAGAAAGTGTGGCATGATCAGAACATCAAAAACAAAAACTTGTCAGTTGGAGATCTTGCATTGTTCTATAATAGTTGAGTAAAAGGTAAGCCAAAAAAAATGCATACAGAGTGGATGGGACCTTATATTATCGAAGAAATCAATGCCAATAGATCAGTCTGACTAAGAACATTACAAGGAAAATTATTTCAGAATATTTTTAATGGTTCCTGACTAAAGAGGTATGAAAACTGAAAAATATAAAACTAAAAAATAAAAAATAAAATGGTTTCATAACTGTTAATAAAAATTGAAAAAATCTATAAAAACCATAAAAACCTAAAATCAACAAAAGAAACAATTCAGTACAATCAAAAGGACAGGGACTTGGATAAACTCTCAGGAAGGAAGTAACAGAATACCATTCATGATCACCAACAAAAGGAGTGCCAAAACCAGCATGCATTAAAATAACCCTTGACAGAGCATCCTTCACAGTCAAATCCTCCATTAATATCTTCATCAACCAGATCCTCACCCACTCCACCTATAAATATCACATTAGATGAAGACTTCACATCATTCTATGAAGTACTAGAAATACAGATTTATCAGACTCCCTAGACCAAGCTCCCTATGCAAGAATCAAAGAAATTTACTGACAAAATGGTGACCAAAAAGATAAGATCTGCAACAAATAAAAGGAAGGAGATAGAAACAGCCATGACACCACTAGTACAGAGGCTGGGAAACATTCGTAAATTGAAGGTTCAAGAATCAGCATGGTCAAGATTATGGAATGAGATCAAAAATTGGGCATACGTAAATAGTAAAATGATGACAGAAGCTCAAAAAGTGAATGCCAGCACCATTATGAGTTATGTCAATGCACCACTCATGGCAAGCTTTGGTGGGGGGAAAGAAAATTATAGCAAAATTCATTGTTAGTCGGTACCAAAATGGGAAATTCTACTTTGACATACCTATCAAGGTATCCGACGAGGTTATCTACAAACTTACTGTATTATCAAACAAAGGAGAACGTGTTCCCATCATATCAAACCCATGATTGGTTGAAAAAATAACAGGCACTCCAATCGGGAAAAATTCTAAAGGACTAGTAATCAGCCAGATTTAGTACACTAAAACTAATATAGTAGCAAAAATTGTCTCTACAGGCCTAACAACTACAAGGAGTGAATGTGATTTAAGGCTCGACATGTTGGAATTCATCAACAAAGTAGTGAAAATAGGGAAAACTTATTGTTGAGCACAATTCCTAGCTGATCTTATCAAGAATATCTATATAAAGTGTCAAGAGGACGACGCAACAATCATATTCCCATCCTAATTATATGGATTTCAATGTACTATATACAACCGATCGGAGACCCACAATTCCTTGAGCCAACAAGATTTAGTATGTGGAATTTCAAACCATTTTCAATGGCAGGGAATTCTTAGGAGCTAGAAGTGGCCAAGTTCTTTCTAGATACTTGGTTGCAAAATTTAAAAATCAAAATGGCCAGATGGAGGGTACCCCAAAATATCCAAAGAAGGTTGTCATCAAAAACACATATCCAATTAGAATTGGACCACACCGTAGTCTGGTTCATGCAGGGATATGTAGGGAAGGATGAGCCTCTCAATTATTATCCATCAGTCAAGTATATCTTCGTTGAACTAGCCCGACAATCTTACACAAATTTAACCATACCGGCAACTACAAAGAAGATCAATCAACCGATTATTGAGCCTCTGACCGACTAGGAAAAAGAGGAGGACTATGAATTTTGTCTTCATGTCAGCACTTTTACCCTATAGGACACTCCTAAAGAGGAATTAAACACCCTTCAAGTATCCATAGTACCACCGATGCAACAAAAAATTTAACTGACACACATGTAGGAGGAGGCAGAACAAAGAGATGGGGAAACTCAGTCCGACAACTTACCACCAGAGTATGCTATGACAAAACAGAACATCTGATAACTAGCCGAGGAAATATCTAAATCCTGAAACAATAAAATAACTCTGGTTAAAGGAAAATGGAAACGCAGACTTATTCTCTCAGAATAATTTGATGATGAGGATGAGCTACATGCTAGAGCTGCTGAAATATTGGAGGATGCGGCTAAGAGTAAGATATCTGTCAAGGACCAGTTCAAAAAATTCATTGAAGGAGAAGCAAAGCATCCAAGAGAAAATAAGGTAAGAGTCATCACCCCTCTAGAGGTTGAGTCTAATGATTTAACCACTACTCCATAACCTCCACCCTAGCCCAGATAGTCCAAGAAGCATTACCATCCCTGACATCTGTTGCCCTAACAATCCCATACATGAAAGCATTATCTGAAAGAATATGCACAAAATTTGATAAATATGTTGACCTTCAAGATTTTATAAACCAACTTCCCAACCTTTTTCCCTCTGTTAAACAACTAAATATAACAAAACCAGTTGTTGATTCAGGACCCTCATGACCAATTCTCGCAATTCCCCAACCCCCTGACCAACCAAAAAGTTCTGTACCAAAACCACAAATTGTAGGAGTCATTAAATCCACCTTTCAAATAAATCTTGACAAAACCTCTCAAGTTGTGGCAACACATGTCTCATCATTCATGCCATCTATCGAAAATCCCTTACTTCTGAATAATGAAGAAGATGAAGGATCCATATCAGCTGAACTTGTGGGAAATGACCAAGCCTAAGTATTAGCAATAAATCAAGAAATGGTTTACCTCATAGAATCTGTCGAGCCTAATGAACCAATCAATTCACCACTAGTGGTCAAAAAACCTATAACAACATATTCCATCCCAAATCCTCCATCGAATTCAGAATGACTACCCTCACCCACACCACCTTCAGCCATAATTCCCTCCCCCACACCACCATCAATTACACAACCATCTACTGATTCCCTCCCTAAAACATAGTTAACAAATACTGACATACCAAGTAGTACAACAGAACAACTGTAGATAGGACCATCGCTAACAGAAGCAGTTGAAGCACAAAACAGAGACCAAATGCAGCGAAAAAGAAAAGCCTGAAAGAAAAAAGAGAAGGAACAACAACAAATACAGTCGACACAACAAGAGATACCATGAGTCATCCTCTTGGATCAACTAGGGTTGACCATAATAGTGGATACACAAAAGATCAGATATGAAGAGTTGGACCAACTAATGGAGGCCCTCAATAAAGAATCCATACTAAGGAAAGAAAGAAGACATGTACAAATTGAAAAACTCAAAACAGAACAAAAGGAATTCCTAACAAAATGCAGGGATCTGGCACAACAAGTCATTCTAGTACCAGAAGGAGCCAACATCGACAGACTGTTGGAAAGAGCATACCAACTATCTAAAAGTGTCGTGTCTATCCTTCAAACTCAACTACAAGAAAAGAAGGAAGAGCAGACGGAATAGACCTCTGTATTGTTAAGAAAACACTATACAACGTTCTCAGAAGCTCATAAAGAATTAAAAGAATATTTTGAGGAATCTATTGTCACAGAGGAAGTTCTAAGAAGTTGGGTCACCTATTATGGAAAAGTATTTCAGCAGTTGAAGGATACGCGTGAGCTCATTAAATCACTACAAATACAGCAAGGATACATAGAAGTAATGACCAAAACAATTAAATACCAACTTATGTTAGAGACATAAAAAACTATACAAACTCGAGAAACAAGCACACCAATGGATAATTCAAGCCAATCCTAGCTTGGAAAACCTCGACGATATTCGTCCACATGTGAAGAGACTACTTGACACTGCAGAGGAGAAAGAACAATTTTTAGGTCCTGACATGAGCAATATTGTGGACTTGTCGATACAACATAAGATGTCGAACTTGCCGAGCCTCACAACCTTGACTATAGATATCCAGATAGCACTCTGCAATTGGGAAGAATTCCATCACCAGTTAGAAGTTACAGCAGAATCCATTGTGGATATTTGCATACAAAAGCAACCATCAATCAAACAACATAGTCAATGATAAAGAAATTTTAGAAACTACTTAATAGATACAAGTTTCCACCTCCCATGTTTCTTCAAGATGAAGAAAGATTTTGTTCCTGGGGGAGATGTTGGAAGAGCTAGTCGGCTTAGCCAACTAGAGTCATTAGTCAACTAATTTTAGATTAGGTCTACCTGATCAGTCGTGTCGGTTGGGTGAACTGACAATTAGTTGCTACAATTGTTTTGTAAAATGTATATATAGGCTGTTGAGCCAGATAAGAACTCGGTTTGGTTTATTGTATGAACCCACAAGTGTATTGTGTAATATAAATCTATTATTCTATACACCATTCTTGTCTCTTGCAGATATTAATTTAATATGATTCTTTATGTGTATTACTAGTAAACTTGCAATATTATTGATTACAATAGATATCCATCCCAATCCGAATCGTAAAATCCAACTAGTTCAAGTGAAGAACTAGTTGCATAGTGTACCCCAAAACTCTTTGTTCCTTGGACATATTGGAGGATATTTTTTTATTCCTTCCAATGGCGATAATGTGGTTGTTTCATAAACCTTGCTACAACACTAACAGCATAAGAAAAATTAGGTCTGGTATGTATATGGTACAACAAACTACCAACTAGCTTCCTGTACAGTATACAATCTACCAAAGGAGAATCACCAAATTCACCTAGTTTTATGGCAGAAAGAAAAGGGCACTTGGCTACCTTAAAATCAGCCATATTAAACTTTATTAGTTACTTTGAAGCATACTTAGTTTTTCTCAGCATGATGCCTCTTTCATATTTCTCAATTTCCAATCCTAGAAACTGTTTTAGCAATCCTAGATCTGTCATTGCAAACTCACTGTGTAGGGATACCTTGATTGATCCATTTTAGTTGTTACAGCTCCCTGTAATTAAGAGGTCATCTACATATAGTATGATATCCTTGAACACGACATTATTTTTCTGCAAATACACATTAGGATCATATTTTCATCGAATGAAACCAATAGAGAGCAAGAAACTATCCATTTTTGCATACCAAGCCCTAGGGGCTTGCTTGAGCCCATAAATTGATTTCTTCAACCTGCAAAAAATTGAAGGATCCTCTTTGAAACCTTCAAGTTTCTACATGTATATCTCCTCGTGTATTTCACAATGTAAAAATGCACTCTTGAAATCCATATGGTGCACTTTCCAACCTTTACTAGCTACAATTGCTAGAACTAGTCTTATTGAATCCATCTTTGCAACCGGTGCAAAGGTTTTGGTGTAGTCCCCACCTTGGAATTGAGAGTATCCCTTAGAAACCAATATGGACTTTTAATTAACATCAGAACCATCTGCAGAATTTTTTTTTTGAAATACCCACTTACATTGCACAAGCTTCCTCTCGGTAGGAAGGGGAACCAATTCCCATGTTTCATTCTCTTTGAGAGAATTGAATTCATATTGCATGGATTATTTCCACCTTGAATCATGAAAAGATTCCTGATATGAATTTGGATCATATCCAATAATCATATAACAGTGTTCAATAAGATCAAATTCACATGCATAAGAGGCATTGTGAAATTGGGATCTTGTCTTCCTAGGCTCTTGGGGATTGTCTGTCAATTTCCTTGCAGCTTGTATGATTTTCTTAGCCCATTTGGGCCTTGAAGGTGATTCATATACAGAAATTTTGAATTCATACATTTCATTATCATAAATATCATAAAAATCATACCTTGAATCATTACTTACTTTATCATGGTGTTGGGGAGAAGAGCATTACCCCGGTGCAAGCTCAAAATCTGGTATGATCTCCTCTTCAAATTGCACACTCCTCTCAATGAAAGTATTGAGTGTGGATATGTAAAAGAGATTATAACCCTTTGTGTCCTCACCATAAAAAACCATGATACATTCCTTTCTTTGTGGCTGCAAATCCTTCCTCTTTTCTGATGGAATTTGAGCCCATGCTCTTGATCCAAACATTCTAAAATGTGAGACATTTGGTTTATGGTCAAACCATGCCTCGTAGAGAGTTTTTCCTATGACTTATTTGTGGAATTCCATTTTCTGTATATATGCAGCATAATTTATATCCTCAGCCCATATCTTTGGACTTATATCCCTTTCCTCAATCATGCATGTGTCCATCTCTTTGAGAGCCCTATTTTTCCTCTCTGCCACACCATTTTGCTGTGGTGTGTAGGAGACTGAATGTTGCATTTGAAATACATATTCCTCAAAAATATGCTACATATTTTTATTGCCATATTCTTTAACATTTTTAGTTCTAAGTATTTTTATCCTATTCCCACTTTGGTTCTCCACTAAGGCTTTCCAAATCTTCAATTTCTCAAATACTTCAGATTTTAATTTTAGGAACTATACCCAACAGAATCTTGAGTAGTCATCAATGAAGGTGAGTACATACCTTGATCCTCCATAGGAGGGAGTGGGAAGAGGACCAATGAGGTCTTAATGTACCAATCCAAGTGTTTGTGTGGCTCTCCTTGGCTTCCCCTTCTCATATTTTTTCTCTGGATGCTTCCCAACTGCACAACCAATGCAAGATCCATTGGAAGATTTGATTGAATGAAGCCCTTCCACCATCTCATCCTTGTCCAGTGATTGAATATACTTGTAGTTCATGTGTCTATATATTTCATTCCATATCTTGGAGGTGTCATTTGCAAGAGAGAGGAGCACTTGTCCTCTGGAATTAGGAACAAAATTTGAGAACTTATACATCCTTTCTTGGTGGTCTGCATACCCGATTGCCACAACTTGGTTTGAGGAGTTTTCTTCTATCTCTACCAAGTCAAGAGTAAATATTACTCTCTTTACTTCTCCTGTATGGTTCATTTGGTAGACTGAAAAAAAAATTGCTGCCAAATATGATACATAGAGAACATCACTGAAATATCCATGCTCCAAGTCTATCCTACCAACTCCTTTGGTCTGGATTTTAGAGTCATCTCCCATTCGAACAGTTGGGCCACTATTCGAATGCATAGAGGAGAAGAGATATGTCTAGATGCCCCTAAATCAATAATGAAGGTTGAGGAATTAGAATAACCTACTACCAAGGCATGGCATTTCTCCTTGTTGTCTAAACTTGAGGTGTCATATTTCTTCCTTGCACCATTTGGGACAGGGATGTTATTCTTCTCCAGCAGCTGTGCCATCTGATCAATGGTTTTCTTCATGCAAGAGATATTTGGATTCCATCATTTAAGGAAATATGTGAATTTATTTTACTCCTTCCCTTTCTTGTCCTTCTCCTTAGGAGGATTCAAACCCCCATCACCAGTTTTGGTTTTATCAGGATTTCTCTTCTCTGACTGCTTTGAATTCTTTGTCTTCTGCTTTCCCTTGGAGGAATTTGAAACACCCATGGCCAAAGCTTGATCTCTTCTAGCTTTGATTTTTTCCATTTGAACTAGTTTGTCCAACTCCTGGGTGAGGCTATCCATGAAGCTGGATAGTGTTGCCATTTACCAATTTCGAAGTGTCAATTTTTCAGAATGGAAGGTGCTTACAAACACTGAAAAATTATGGGCCTAACTTCGAAAGGATGAAAAGTATTAGATGATCCTCCTTATCCTCAACTCCACATTGCTTCAATTGAATTAATAGAGACTTGAACTTCATGAAGAACTCCTAGATGGTTTCAAAATGCGTTGGGGTCAGGCTTATGAGCTCATTTTCAAGTTGATCTCCTCTCAATTCATTAGTTTTCCCAAAGAGAGATTCTAGTTTAACCCAAAATTCATTCGGGGTTGTCAAACTGTCTACATGAAATAAGAGTTCTCTTGAAATACTCAGGCATAGAAATCCAAAGGCATCATCAAGTCTGTTGAAGTACTTAGAATTTTCTATTCCAGAGTTTGGATCCACTTCAATACCCATGGTAACCCTCTAGAAACCCTTAGATCTCAATTGGATGACCATTTGTTCCTTCCATTCGAATAAATTCAAGGAAGTGAGAAAGATGTGGTTTTTCTCCATCTCTTATTGCGCTAGTGGTGAGATTTTGCTGAAAGTTCCTACAAAAACACTCAACTTTATCAGGAAAATATCTGAAAATGCATCTCAAACACTCAAGATTGATCTGCAAATCCAATCATCTCTGATACCATGTGATAATTTTTATCTACAACAAGATCTATGATCCTAACAAAATCTCACAAATTGAATTACTTGCAAAAACCAACACAAAAGCATGACATATGTGAACAATTTTACATAAAAATTTTACATAGATAGTGTGAACAGAAACTAGATGTTATTTGACTGTCTAACATGTGAATATGTTAAGAATAGGTTTATATTACATCTAGTTCAATTCGAGAGGATTTGGAATTCTATTCTGAGTGTACATGTGAAAATGGCCAAATTGACCTCAATCTCCCCTAGGTGGGCCAAACTAGCTCCACCTCAGCCCCAAATGGTAAATAATGGTGGTGTGGAGGTGGTTAAAGTGTTTTGTAGCAATGATTACTCCTTGGCATGCATGGGTGTGAAAAATAAGGTGAGTGGGAGGCTCAAGGTGGGCATTAAATGCTCCAACAAACCAAAAATGGGCTAAAAACACCCCTAGTGCTCCTAGTCAACCACAATTCCTCAAAACAAGGAATGGGAGCATGCCATTCATAAATGAGAGTGCACATGTAGAGTTTGAATGAGTTGGAGTGCTCCTATAGGTGTGAAATCATCAAAATATTTGTTTATTCTATTGGATTAACTTCCCTAAGTCCAAACTATAGCATATTACTGCGTAAATGCAAATAAAATTGACTAAGGCTTTATAATAAGGTACCAAGTGGTGTATTATTGTTCTAACACTTGAGGAGTATTTACTTGTTTAATTGTCAGCTGCGATATATTCATCCTGGGTTTCACTGAGAGAGACACTCTGCTTTCTACAATATGTTGGAGTGATCTTTCTATTCCTATAACTACCAACTGAATTGAAGTCATCATATCTCTGCAGTACCCTTTAGGTACCACACCATTTGCTCTGCATATTTTACTTAGATAAGTAAAATGTCATCTAGATTTCATCATACCTCTAATTCTAAGAATCATGTCAATATTCTCAAACTTTGAGATATACCGTAGTCACTCTCTCTGAGGTGGAGCACGATCCTCCCTCTACATCTTGTACTTTCTAGATCAGGACATTGGAGTGACAGGTAGCCTCCTATGCTACTAATCTTCTTTGTATCCATATATGTCACCTTTAAAGGTCACTAGATATCAAGATCCTTCATCTCGAACTTTGTTGCAAGTTTTCTCTTGCGCCCATATGTGAGCTTCTCATCCTTTGTAGGCCTTTATCTTCAACCTTCTAGTAAAGGTTGGGACCATCACTCTAGTTGGTCCTCAAGCTCCTCATGTAAATGTATGTGCTATCCCACAGGTGCCTACTCATTAGAGGAAATTTGGGGTCTAAAATGGGCCTTATAAGAAAACGTGCCAAAATAAGTTTTTGTGAGTTGGAATTCAAGAACCAATAGAATTTCAATAAAAATAAGTCAACCACAATGGTTGAATTGACATATTTGTCATAAAAAAACTACTTTTTTGGTCGTATTTTTGACATATCTCATTGTGTTTTTACTCAAATTTTGATCAGGAGAGCTCATTGGATGTAGAATTTGATTTCGCATCCAACGAGTACCCACACTGCATACTTTTAATGGACCCCTCTACCCCAAAAACAAGAAATACCTAAAAAACGTGATGATGACATCATCATCACATTTTTTCAGGTATTTCTTGTTTTTGGGGTAGCGGGGTCCATCAAAAGTATGCAGTGTGGGTACTCGTTGGATGCGGAATCAAATTCCGCATCCAACGAGCTATCCTGATCAAAATTTGAGTAAAAACACAGGGAGATATGTCGAAAATACAAACACAAAATGTAGTTTTTTTCTTTCTTCCTCCAAAATTAATCAATATTATTTTATTATTTTAACTATTATTTTATTATTTTCCTTAGGAGGCCCATTTTAGACCCCAAAATTCCTCTAATGAAGCTTGTACCAATCCTTCCGTGGATAGGTGGTTCTCTGTAGACAGTCTCAAACCATATAGGTTGATCAATCTGTTCTTATACTTTGTTACACCAACTATATTGTGTAATATCCTCCACTGAAGAGGTGTGTCTAGCACCTAGAGTAGTGTCTTCCCATAATCGAATCTCTCCTTCTGATAGAACCCACGAAGCTCACTTTGTATATTTTGACACTTTGATCTGATGTATACTTGATCTTGTAGATCTACTTGGAAATCTTTACAAAAATTCCCTTCATATTTCAAACTCAGCATTCTATATGATCGAATAGTACTTCTAGATCATATCATCCTTCCATTATTCCTTCTTGGGACATTCTTTCACAAAGTGTCCTTTCTTATCACAACTGAACAATTAAGTTGTAAGATGTCCTTCTATTCTTTGCAGGAATGTTCTTTGTTCTTTCTCTTGGCATGAGTTGTTAGGATTCATCCATTTCTTCTTCTTTTTCCATCATGCATTCTTCCATAGGTTATCTTCCTTATAGAACAACCCCCTCGACTGAAATTGGAATACCATTCAAGGTTGTAATCTATGCTTATGCTTCTTTGACATTGTCTTCAATAGCTTCTAATTAGTCCTTAAGCTAGGATCTCCTTGTGAAGTAACATTGAATGTTTTTTAACTTTGCACTTTCACATCCTTGAGTTGATTTATGAAGGTCATCTTTGTACAAGTTGTTCATTGCATCGAACATATCCTTGGGAGTCTTCAAGGATGATACATGTGAGATCCAATGGAGAGGGAAATACTCAAATTTGTTTTGACTAGGTCTTTCATTTGCTTTGCTTCGACTTTATCTTCATCTAGATCTGCAGCTTCTTGTTTGACATAGTTCTCCATGTTTTCTTCAAGTATGAGAGGCACTCTATAATTCCATGCTTAAAAGTTCTCGACTCTTTCAAGCTTGTCCTCAAGCTTGGTACTATTTGTCATCATGATAAAAATGAGAACCTCAAATGGAAATAGAGAGGATAGAACTTACAAGTGATATTGCTTCAACTTGATTCTTTATTGAAGGCTCTTCTAGAAGACTGCTTTTGTTGGACCTAGGGTTTGACAAAAAAACCCCTAATTTTTCAACTTAGATATATTTCATAATTATTGGATATAAATATGCGCCTCCTCAAGGAGAGCTTAACAACATAGTTTTTTCCCAAAACTATGGACAGAACTGCAAAATATTTGACGCCCTAGTTTTCCTCAGCATTAGTGTTAGGTCAAAAATTGAAAGTCCACAAAATGATAAACTTCTTACATAGAAATATGCTCCCTCCTAAGGTGAGTTTGATGGTTCTCCTTCTTCAACTAATTGGTGGAGGGAAGTGATCAGAACAGGAAGCCCTATTTTTTCTCCAGTTTCTTCTATAGAATTGACTAATCTTGTTTCTAATATATCTCTGCTCCTTAAGGTCTGAAACTGCATCCTGAGGTATCTTGGTTTTTCTTCTTTCCAACCCCATATTTTAGAGAATAATTTGATCCACCAAGTAGGACTTATGTGAAGTTTTCCAATGTTACTTATTTTAGTACTGTTCCTGTGAAATGGCACTTCTCCATCTGAGTACTGACACTCAATGTGTTGGTGCACAAAAGGACAAAATGGATGGAGGTGGCCAAAACCCTATAGATGTGCATGTGCCTTCATATATTTTCATCTTGCTAGCCTAACCAATTTTTTATAAGCTTATTAGGGAGAATTTGTGACTATTTCCATTGCAACCCGCAAATCATTCACGAGTACTAACATTGCAACCCTCAAATACATGAACAGGGTTTGCATACGCGGGTTTCCCTTATGAAAGTCATGTTTCACTCGCGAACTACTAGTATTAATAGTTGTGAATTCCCTAATCCAAAAATTAAAAAATAAAAACAAGTTTAGTTGAGGATAGTTGGGTTCTTAATCATAACTATCCTAACTTCCTCAACCATCTCAACCTTCATAACCTCTCTCGTTCCTCAAGTATAAATAGAGGTTGGGGATTGAGGCTAAACATGATCAATTGGGGAGAAAGGTTATGCTGGTGGATTTCCTTTAGAGATCTTGGAGCAGCATAACTCAATTTCCTTGGCTAGAATAGGAGCACTTGTTTCAGATACTAGTTATAATCCTCTTTCACTTGTTTATCAATAAAGAGAGACTTTATTCCAATTTATGTCTTTGTACTCTTATATGTTATTATTTCTGAATTTTCTTATCATTTAATTGCAAGCGTATTATCTCATTAATCTGCTATATAATATATAATATATTGCAAAAAAGGTCTGGCTCTTTGCAGGTGTTGAAGATTCCCTAGAAGCTGTTGGAGAAATTTGGAGTGAAGAACAAAGCTAGGATCAACATCTATAAATAAAGTATGCTTACTTTCTTCCTTATTTCTCTGTCAAATTCTCAAATGGATGAATGTATGCAAGTTTATTAAGTATGTTGGTAACCCCAAAGACCCTAGGTTATAAAGTTGTAGTCTCTTGAACAACAGAACTGGAAACTCCACTTGGGAGTCCAACATGTTATGGTTCTATTCTTTTTGTTTCCTTACGAGTTTTGCTCGGTTTGATCATGTGAGTGATTTTTTATTATTTACCTTCAGTTGTCAGTTTTTTATGCTCAGAAATTTTGGGTCATTTATTTTTTTCTTTGAATTTTTTTTACTGTATTCGTGTCATGTTGGTATATACAGTCGCGAATGGTATGTTGTATTCACAGGTTTCTTTAGTAACAGTCATGTATGGTACGTAGGATGCCTTGATGACAGACGTGAATTTCCTGTAGGTGTCTATCAGTGTATAAGGTTTTTATTTTCCTTTACTTTATGACCCTTCATGTGTGTGTTAGGGTTCTTATTTAGCTTTGTGTTGTGGATTTAGGTGTATACATTTCACTGTTTGTTTTTTAAGTCAATTTTTTTGGGTAAGTTAGGTCTGATTTCTTCTTGTGTAAGTGTGTTGGTTCCTTCCTACTTGGCTTCTTGGTATGAGTGCTTGTGCCTTTTTGGTCACTAGTGTCTATCAGTCCTTCAAGGACACTGATATACTTGAGATTGTTTTCTGATAGTCTAAGTGTGTCATTCTTGCCATATTTTAGATCTATTTGTATTTGCAATTCAATAGTTCTACCAAGTCTATGGTTTGAGTCATCTCTTCCTAATTGGTTGAATATTGTTACTATAGGGTTTGATTTCTATTAATTATATTTTGTATGATCAGATTTTTTTAATTTTCTCAAAGTGCATTTAGTTGCACATAGTTTTTTATTTTTTGAAAAAGGAAAGATAAAAGGCAGTTTGCATTTTGCATTAGTTGTTTTTCTCATTATTTTTTCAGAAAAAACAAAAAAAAATAAGTCTTGTAGTTTCTCACATTCTTAAAAATTTCATTAGTTTTCATTTATAAAAGAAAAAGAAAGGAAAAATTTGCATTGTTAGTTACATTCATTTGGAATTTTTATACATCATTTGCTTTCACTTTGTTGAGTCTATAACACCATTCAGTCTCATTCCGCTACCCTTGAGTAATACAGCCCATTAAAAAGAACGTTTAATTAAAATTTATTAGTAAGTTTCTTTTTATAGGTCTGTACATCAACTAGCTTAGGCTAGGGATTTTAACTATGAGATTTAAACTTTCCAAAAGCACTTTTGTTTCAAATCTAGTGGCCTATCTTTAGGTAAATCCTCTTCTACAAGATACCATTCGGATAGCTCCTTTCACACAGGAGTTAAGCATGAGTCCACGTGAGAGCTCGGTTGAGGATATAACCCTTTGCTTCCTTGTTCGATCATTTACCAGGATTGTTGTGCATTTGGGGATCTTGTCAATACCACTTCTTGGGCCCCGTCAGGTGCCAATATTGATAGGGTTTCGGGTTTAGCTACCCTGCCTATGCACATCAATCAGGCTTGTGACAATTCCGCCGAACTCTCAATGTATATTTGGTAGCCTTAGTCTCCAGACACTAGGATATTACACAAGTGGTATTGGAAGGCTATTTCCAGTACACCTAGGATGGACTTGGAAGGTAACCTCGGTAGACTATTTGGGAGGGAAATTGGGTGATTCTAGTGCTTGCACCTAGAGAAATATTCATGAGACTCCAAGTAACCATCCTTCAATCTCCATTGGTTGGGCCTGGGCCCTGATCATCCCAGGATTTCCTTTGGAAGGTGTATCTTCTACCTGGTTTGTATGTGTTACATAGGATATTTTTACTATGTGTTATTTGGTTTGTTTGTGTTTAGTTGGCCTTTAAGTGTGTGAGTCATATTTACAGTTTTGGAGGACCAACCTATTTGTTGGTCCAGAAGGTCGCAAAACCTTCCTCCATCTCTTACAGTGGAGCATCCATGGCCACCTCAAAGGCGAAGAATTGATACAGATGATTCTTTCGAGCCAACTGGTGTTAGTGAAGTTTCTCATGAACCAAAACTCAGACTTAATCAAGAAGAAACCTCAATAGTAGATATAGAATAATTGTAGGTTGACGAGTTTGAAAGAAACTTTAATTCTCCTCTGACTGGTTTGAACGATCCTGTGATATTCCAGGTCCTCCTGTTTAGTTCACTTGGTTCTGGTGTTCATTTGAGCCAAGTTATGCCTAGCTCAAGAGAGGGTATGTCTAGCCCGAATTAAGCCATTTTGGTTGGTGGAGTATCACCTCCCTTGGTGAGTGCTCCAGACCTAAAGCATCTATTGCACCCCTTTCAACAAGTGCTCGAGTGGTTCAACCCTCAGCACCCTCTAATGTGGTATGTCAGTCTAGTGGGGTGGTCACTAGGATTCCTAGTGCACCTTTTGCTTCTCCTTTGTTTATGGAAAGTGCTCAAAGTGTTCCAAGTGGATCCACTTCATTTGTCCAGTGTTTTCCATGGAATGGAGGACATATTCCTCCATCCACCCCTTATGTAGGCCCTTCCCCTGCTTATGTGGGAATTTCGTGTGGAAACACAAATTCCTTTGGTCATAATTTCCATACACCTAGTCATATTTCAGCCTCTCCTTTTATGAGCTATCCCTTTTCACTATTTAGTGGAGGGATTCCTGCTCCTGTGTTTCAAACTCTAGTTTTGGCTGGGGTTGGTCAAACCACATATCATGCACCACAAACTAGTAATCCACTGGTTTTGGGTGGAATATTTTCCAGAATGTTGGAACTACATCACAACTGGTGGTTGGTAGAAACCCACCTTTTCATTTGGGGGCCAAGTTCAAGGTCCTTCCACACCCAAAACGCCTTATTATCAAACCCCATTTAGGCCCAAATTTCCTTTCCTAGCAACATTAAACTTGCCAGATTTCTCAAAGCTGATGAATGACCCTGTGCAGCACAATGTGGCATGGCTACCTGTACCCATTATATTTCCATCAAACATTCCTAAGTTTGAAGGAAAAGTTGGTGAATATCTAGGTTCACACATTACCACTTTTCACCTTTAGTGCTCTTCGAACTCATTGAACGATGACTCTTTTCGGTTGAGGCTCTTTCAAAGAACGTTGAATCATGTGGCAGCAAAATGGTACAAAGAAATTCACTCCACTGCATATGATAGTTTTCTGGATTTAGAAATCTTGTTCCTTAATCACTTTCAGCTTCCTGTCGGGTATGATGTTGGTACAAATTTGTTGTCAACTTTTCGACAGAAAAAGGACACACATATTTCTGATCACATGCAAGAGTAGTGAAGACAAAAGAGGCTTATTAAAGCCACTATACCTCCCAAGTTTTTACTGGAGTGGTTCTTGAAATCTCTATTGACTTACATTTCTAAGGATGTATCCACTTTGGGGTGACCACGGAAGAAAAGGTTATCCTCAGATCCCAGCAGTTAGACTTGATATATGCTCAATCTGGGTTTTGTATGAAATCATACCTGAGACACCGAGGTCTACAAACGATCAAGAGAAACCCAATTTTGGACCCCATGTTGATGGCGTGGTTGGTTCAGTTAGTACACCCACTATAGAATCACTAGCCAAGCAACTCCATGAGTTGTTAGTGAAGAAATTTGCAATGAAGGAATCTAAGGCTGCCACCCCCTCACCAAAAAGTGAAAATGTTTTTGCACAGTCTTCTCAAAAGGGAAATCAGAAGCTTGGTGGGAAAAAGAAGAAGGGTAAGAAGGGTGAGGGTAATCAAAACAATCAAAATCCCACAAATAATGCTGATGGGGGCAAAAAAGACAAGAAAAATGTCAAGTCTCCTTGTAATTTGTGCCAGGGAGACCACCTTACTTATCAGTTCCCTTTAATGGAACATGCATATAATTTGCTAAAGAATCAACAACCAGTTGTTGAAGGATCCATTTCCCCAAGGAAATAATGTATCTTATGCTTCTAATGTAGCCGAGGACACTTCTAGTGCTCCTCCTGATAAAAATTATATCAATATGGAATGATCCAGTACTTTCCTCCAAACAAGGAATAAAAATTATGAAGCAGAGGCTCAAGAGAAGGGTAAGTCTACTGCTGAAACTTCAACCCCTCTCACTATTGAAAAACCAGCTGATCCAATTCCCAAGATACCGAATGGTGTCTTTAAGAAAACATTTCACAGCCCTAATGCTAGGGTTGCTTCCAACTATTATGTAGTTGAAGACTTAGCTCAAACTCCTTGTGTGATGTCAGTGTTGGAGGTGTTATAAAGTTTTCATTCTCAGAGGCATGCACTCTTAGCAGCCATAGGTAGCATGGATTCAATGAGCCTTCTCGAGAAATTTAAACTTTTTGATGTTAAAATCCGCCTGTTGTACCATGTGGCTTTATCAATTGATTTTTTCCATGGAGGTAAAACCATTGGATGAACAGTGGTTGATGAAGGTGCTTCCACGAGTGTAATTTCGATGTCTTGTTGGAAATCCTTGGGATCCCCAGAGCTATTTCCACCGAACACTCTACTTACTGCTTCCGACGGAAGGTCTTTTCATCTGCAAGGTATCCTACTAGCTTTTGAAATAAAGTTGGCATGGAAAAAAAAATTTGTTGAGGTGGAAGTGATCGATGCCCCATTGGATTATAACCTATTGTTGGGGAGAATTTGGAATTATGCCATGTGTGCTATCCCCTCAATCGTTCTTTGAGTTGTAGTGTTTCCACACGAAGGGAATTTGGTTACATTTAACCAACTCAGTTTTAATCGAAAGGGTAATTTGGAGACTAATGAGTCCACACTACCTTTGATAGATCATAAACAAATGGCTAACAAGAGCTTGGGGGTTGGAATGTATGCATATTCGATGGGAACATTTGATATACCAGCCCCTATTAACTACTTATGTTTTATGAGTGTAGGGAATTATATCGTGATGGTTGTGGATAGAACTGATCCATAGTTCCTTCCTTCCCATCATGAGCCTCATGTGACCTTATCTGCAGCTTATCAATTTGTTTTTAATACCACTACCAATTCCATCGTGACTCCTTCTTCAGTTTTCAAGGAGTTGAATGAAGCTTATCTTCCCACTTTAGCAGAGAACTCTTCATATTCTTATGATTGCTTAGATATGGTTTTTCCTTTATACAAATCCATTCTGGAAGTGATGATTGGACGAGAAAATATTTGTGAAGACCTTCACCATAAGTCCTTCTTTCTTCCAAAGTTGAGAAAAAATCAGGAGTTCCATGTGAGACTGGAAGAGGGTGTTGATCTGTCGATTAATCCTTTACCCAAGGAGGTAGAATTTACTAAGGGTATTATGGAAAATATCTCTGCTACCATTCCAATCAACATCTCTGTAAACCCTAATGTCGTTGAAAATGTGCATATTGGTGCAAAATTCTCTCCTAAGGATATTCTCATATATACTTCCTTGTTTAAGGAATTTCATGACATATTTTCCTTGTCATATGAGGATATGCCAGGCATAGATCCATTTATAGTTAAACATGAAATATGTACTTACCCTGACGCAAAACCTGTTCGACAAGAACTTTGACCTATAAATCCATGGAAAGCGATAGCCCTCAAGGCTGAAGTGGAGAAACTACTGAAAGAAGGGTTCATTTACCCAATTTCTCTTATGGAATGGGTATCCAATCTCGTTACTATTGATAAAAAACAAGGGAATATACGTGTGTGCATTGACTTTCATGACTTAAATAAAGCACGTACCAAGGATAACTACCCCACGCCCTTCATTGATCATATTATTGATGCTTATGCGAGTAGCAAGGTATTTTCATTTATGGATGGTTTTTCAGGGTATAACCAAATTCAAATTAAGCCAGAAGACCAGCATAAAATGTACTTCATTTTTACTTGAGGGACCTTCATGTAAAAGAAAATTCCCTTTGGTTTGAAAAATACCGGAGCTACCTTCCAATGGGAAATGAATTTTTCTTTCCACGATATCAAGAATATTGTTGAACCTTACTTGGATGATCTGCTTGCCCATTCTCACAAGAGGAAGGACCATCCATATCACCTTAGTATGATATTTGAAAGATGTAGACATTATAAGATATGCTTGAATCCCCAAAAGTTTGTTTCATGCATCGAGTTATAAAGGTTACTAGGGTTTATTGTGTCAAACAGAGGAATACAAGTGATCCTTTGAAATTTGAAGCTCTTGTAAATATGCCTCCTCATTGTTCCAACAGGAAACTTCAAAGCCTGCAAGGTAAATCCAATTTTCTTCAATGTTTCATAGTTAATTATGCCAAGATAATTAAGGGTTTCATGCACTTACTGAAGAAATACACTCCCTTCCTATGGGATGAAACCGCACAGCTCGCTTTCGAGGCATTAAAGAAGACTTTACTATTGGCTCCTTTACTGTGTCCACCAGATTACACCAAATATTTTATATTGTATCTAGTTGCATCGGAGTCGACTATAGGAGTATTACTTGTTTAGGAGGACGTCAAGATTCAAGAGCATGTTGTCTATTACCTTAGTAGTGCATTAGTTGGTTATGAACTTAGGTACTCCCACGTCAAGAAGTTGGATTTAGCAGCGGTCTATAATGTTCAGAGGCTACGTCACTACATCTTGCTAAGGACAACCACAGTGGTTGCAGATGTAAATATGTTTCAGTATGTTTTATCCCGACGCATAATCAGGGGGAAATTTAACAAATGGATAGTCATTCTCCAAGATTTTGACTTGGATATTTAATCTGTTAAGTCCAAAAATTCCTTAGTTTTCACAGAACTGATCTCGGAATTCCCTACGGAAGAGACTATAGTGTCAGAAGAAGACTCATTCCTAGATTAGTATATCTTTTTTATTTCCACCTTTGATCCCTGGTATGGATATATCTTAGTGTATCTCTAGAATTTTAAGTGTCATGTGTCCTTCTCGTGGGAATATCGACATAAATTGTGTGTCAATGCAAAAACTACCTAATCATCGGTGATACCTTATATCGACGAGGGGTAGATTCAATATTGCATCGATGCCTCACCCATGAGGAGGTAGAGAGTGTCCTAAATGATTCCCATAGTGGAGCATGTGGCAATCATTTATCTGGGTTAGCAACGGCCCATAAAATTCTACATGTTGGGTATTTCTGGCCCACTATCTTCAAATATTGCATGGAAGTTGTAAAGCATTGTTGTCCTTATCATCTCTATACCAGAAAAATGTGGTCGCATCTTGCTCCTTTGCTTCTTGTCATCGCAGTAGGTCCCTTCACCAAGTGGGGGTAGATTACATGACATGTAAGCCAGTTTTTGTTGGGGGGTAAAAATACATCATTGTCGTTGTAGACTACTTTACGAAGTGGGCAGAGGCAATTCCTACCTTCAAAGCCGATGGTGAAATAGCAGCTTACTTTGTATTCAACCAAATCATTGCTTGTTTTGATATACCAAAGCAGATTGTCACTGACCATAGAAGTCACTTTCGGAACAAAATGATGACCAAGTTGACCACCATTCTAGGTTTATATAAGATTATTCATCTTCCTTTTACCCTTAGGTGAATGGACAAGTAAAGGAGGTTAACAAAACCTTGAAAACCATTATAAAGTGCACTATCAACGTGAGCATGTCAAATTGGAATATCATGATGTAACCTACACTTTGTGCATACTGGACTAATGTCAAGACTACTACTGGTTTCTCATAATTCCATATCATTCACGGGGTGGAAGCAGTCACACTGGTTGAGTGTAAGATTCCATCCCTTAAGATTTATATTCTTGTGCTTCTTGACACTACGGATCTAGAAGAACTTTTTCTTCACCTAGAGAATCTGGATGAACAATGCAGATATTCATTGACTGCAAACGAGGCTCACAAGAATTGCGTCAAGAACCAATACAATAAAACCATTAAACCAAGAGTTTTCTCCAAGGGAGAACTTGTTTTCCTCTGGGATCAAGACAAGGAACCCCTCGGGGTAGTCAAATTTCAGTCAATCTGGTTAGGCCCCTGCATTGTGTCAAATTTTTTGAAAAATGAATATTATGAATTAACCATTTCTGATGGAAACAAGTTGTCGAAGCCCAAGAATGGGATCTACTTAAAGAAGTACTACACTTAGGCATGGTACTTTTTCTTGTATTTTTATTGTATGTATTTTTATGTACAATAGGTCATTAACTGGTTAGTGCTTCTTATACAGTCTATTGGTTGTTTCAGATGTCATCTTAGTGGTTCATAGGTTTTGTTGATGGTGATAGCCGCCATACTTGTAATATGGCTTTAGCCACCTGGGTTATCTATTCACCCTCAGGACAACTGGTTGCCTTTGGTGGCACCTGCTTAGGTCCTGTAACTAATAATATGGTTTAATACATTGAAGTTATTGAGTTCTTATGCGATGATACATTATGTGCCATTACCCTTATGGAGGTTGGACTTGACTCATAGCTCATGGTTTCCCAACTCAATGGTGATTATCGGGTGTGAAACCCTAACTTATTATGTCTGTTTTTACATGTTAGATTAGTTGAAAGAAACTTTGAGTACATTTCATTCAATCACATTTCAAGAAATGAAAAAAGAATTACTGATGCATATGTGAATTACATATTGTATTGGCACCTAACACACACATTGTAAAATAAATATAATAGACACATTTGATCCACATGTACATAAACATAAATATATGTATACATACATACATATACATACATACATACATACATACATACATACATACATACATACATACATATATATATATATATATATAAACCATGTCCATAGATAAATCGAGTTTTGATTTGAAGATCTTGCCATAATTTTATCAATATAAAAAATTAAAAAAAAGGATCATAATCTATATATGCCTAGGTCTAGGCCTGATCCTGGGCCTCCTCGGTTGTGGATGCCTCTATAGCCTCCCTGTAATGAAGTATGGAACTATCCACCCTTTTGAGAAGGCGTAGACAGGTCAACGAAACCCCAACTACATACTCCTACATGATCATAGGGATCTACTCTATCCAAAGTGTCAGGACATCTTGGGCAAGCCTGACCAACTTTCCTTCAATAACATGTAGCATCCTGGCATCCCCACCACCATGTACGGGTCGCACAAAAGTATTAGGATGCCCATCGGTACGAACTGATCCAACATCTGTATATAAAAAATAAAGAAGGTTCAAACTCATATACATATGTATATATAATTTTATGAATAAAAACTCATAAAAATCAAATAATATAAAAAGATAAAACAACATACCTATCTCCTTCCATGCTCCCCCTGGAGGGAGTATGAGTTTAGGGTCTCCTCGGAAATTTATTCTGACATATGGAAACTGCTCAAGAGATGGAACCTATCTATCCCACCAAGAATAGAAGTCATCATCATAACCGCTTTGGATCCTTCCTCCACCACCTTGATGGAGGAAAATTTTCCCCATCTCGTGAGTCTGGGATGATGGGGTGAAACCGATGGTAATGGTACTGCAGCGCTGAGGGTAGGAACCCTCTTGAATAAGAATTCCACCAAGATACTAGCATATCCAAAGTTCTTTCTTCATCCCCTCTTGCATTCATAAATTTGTTTCTTCATTATTGGGATCAATCTCGCACACTTGTCAAACAGCATACCCCACATACATTTCACCACAAAACGCATGTGGGTTCGGATGGACAAATGCAAAGCAGAGGAACCAGCAACCCTAGCTACTATGCTTGCCATCACTTTCAATGGGAAGCTAGTTATCCATGAGATTGGTATGTATGTCCCCGACTTCTGTGTTCCAGGTAGGCAGTAAGTATCAATATAATCTTGCACACTAAGAGGGTCACCACCTCTACCACTTTTCTCAAGGTTTACAGGTGTGCCCCTGTGAGAATGTCCCATTATGAAATATATATCATCTATTGTTAACTCCAATATCTCTCCTTGGAGTTCAAAGAGTTCACGCTCATAGTCCCATTAGCTCACTAAAGTCTCCAAAAGACGGACCTGTGCTCTGATATTTGAAGTGCAATAGAACTTTAGCAAGCCACTTCTTAGTAATGCTTGCAGAGTAGGGGTATCTTGCATTGCTTCTTGGTCCATGTATTCATGTTACCTTTCTCTCCACTCTAACACCATCTTTTGCTCCCCAATGCACATTATAAACCATTAGAATTCATCAAAATTATTTTCCATTTGTGCATTTTTTTTTTAAATGAAGGTCGTGCAGTATTCATGACTATGCTTTTATCACCACATGAAGTATATGCAGGTTGTAGGGCAGCAACCCGTGAATTCATGATTATAATGAAGAATACCCACGAATGCTCTATGAATCTTTTATGGCATGCATAAAATCAATAAATTTTGCAGTAAAACAAACAATTGAATGGATAGAAAGGAAGAGAAGGGAGACATAGCTAACCTGCAACTCGCAGAATCGAAATTGGTCCAACGGTTTGTCCACTATGATCAACTGAAGTCTGGAGGTAAAAATTGCCAAATATAGTAAAATTTCCAAATGGTGTGTTTATTTTTGGTTTTGAACTATTTATAATAAAAATTTCAAAATTTTACCCATTGTCTATAGTTTAAAATCAGTTTTTTAATAGCCCGCATGAGTGTGGCTCATTGGTGATTCGCTTGATATGAAGTCACATGTTGTAAAGGAGGTCACGAGTTAAAATCACACCCGGGCTTGCCTGTGTCCCATGATTGTGGGATGTTTTGGGGCACATAGGAGTATAGTGGTAGCGAGAATGGATCCCTGGACCCCATGTCATGTGAGTACCAGCCTAGTCCTTAGTTGCCAATCCCCCTAGTCACAAAAGAAAACAATTTTTTAATAATGGACTAATACCATGGTCTTTTTGCTAGATGCAATAGGTCTTGGATCATCGAAAATTTGTTTTTCGTCGCATATAGGGTAGGATTTTTCCTTTCTTGCAGACTTTGCATTCACACCTTATCCTTCACTTAACCCTAGGATCACTTTTTCATCCATGGACTATGGTGTAAAATCACTTTTTCCTTGTACATATCATTGTTTGTTACGAAGAGAAACTTCCTATGGCTTGAGGTGTACCACAATAGAAATATAAACTACAGAAATCAATCCCTTCCCAATATGAAAGAGAAACCGAACATCTAACACTAAAGGATCTCGAATCGTACCTTATTTTGGATGGTTGAAGTAGATCCCCGTTGAGATTTTTCTAATCCCACTTGGGCTATCAATTGCTCTCAACAACAGCAAACAAGACAATCATGCTATATAATATGGTGTTAGATCTACTCTAGCATATATAATCAATAATGTATAAGAAATTAAACACATCCATGGATTCAATATTGATTCAAATGCACATCATTGGATAGGAAAAGATATTTCTATTAATCAAATCAGATATTACATAAGTGACAACCTTTGTCGGCATGTCTGCGAATCAGAGAAACGGATTCCTCCACCTGGGCCTCCACCACTTCAATCCTCCATCTCTTGATAGCAAGCTCACAAGAAAAGGAAATCTAGGGAAGAACACAAAGTGATCCAAAGGGACAAAGGGATGCAGACTCAAATATATGTAAGAAATGGCAACAATGGACTATAGTTTTGTTGCTTTTCAATTCCTCTCCTTCAATGTATTCGAGGGGTTCCTTATATAGAAATCCAAAGGGGTAATGGAGGGTCAAATCCGAGCAATCTCGAGGCATATGGAAGGCCAAGAGTCAAGTGGTTTGGACACACACCAAGGAAAACTCCAAACTAATTGGATTTATGCACACATCCCAATATATGCGAGTTTGAGGTCAATATCTGCATATACATGCAAGTATGGGATTAAAAATCACTTACAACAATAAATAGGTGTTTTAAGAGATGAACTTGGAAACATCAAAGGTACAATATCAGTCCATAGGGTCTAAAGAGTCTACAGAGGGACAGGGAAGGCCATAAACATGTGATCAACCATGTGTGGTAAAATCAGTTGTAACATTGTTCTTCCGTGGATAGGGACTCCTTCTCATGGGTACCCTAGTTTAGAACACTTTATTGTCTTTTTGGTACCCATGTTGCATTTGTGTTAGGTTTGTGGTAGCCTTTTTAGTTGTTTTTCATGACACAATGAACCTCATTTTTCATCTTTTTACGAGATATACCCGATTATAAGGCTCCCCACACTTATGGAGTTTTCTTTACGCCCTGGTCTGACTCCTCAATACAGTCTGGACAACCGAGTAAACTAGTTGCTTCATACTCATTAAGAATAAGTTAACGATCATCTACATTGGTGGTAAGTTATCTCTTTCTCAGACAATGTAGATTATTTACATGAAAGGAATACTCTCTTTCAGCAGAATCGGGAAGAGTATCTTCAGCCACAGGTTTATCTCTTTTTCGGAACTAAGGACTAAATTTATGGAAAAGGAACACTTCGTATGAGCTTAGTTTTTTCTTTTTCGTGCTATGGACTCAAACATGAAAATGATTCAGAGCGTACTCTATCTCTTTGTCATGCTTGCAAAACCTAAAGAACAAAGCATTAGTTTACTGTTGTAAGCCCCATTTCTCATAAACAAATGGATCCTTCCAACTGATCTTGCCTTCCTTCACACTCATTAAACTCAGGATATATGTTGCTTTTGAAGGTGCGTCAATTTGGTATTAGTTTACCCTTTTTTAGGACCTAACTAACTAAGTACGAAAAAGGTACAGCTTAGTCCTCCAGGAGCTAAGAGAGTTCTTGTGTGGATTTTTTTATACTTTTGTGGCCTCAGGAGACTAAATTGTTCGAAAAAGCACCCCCATAGAGTCTTCTTCAGATTTTTCAGACTCTCAAAACTATGAAAACACCAACGAGCATCTACTAGTTCAGGCTCTTAAAATCCCCGAATCAATAACATATCAAGGATTATTCTCTCCCCTTTTCAAGCTTGTCAAAAATGAAGAGATACTCAATTTGAATTTTTTGGACTCATTAAAACTTAACAAGAAATATAAGGAAGAATTTCTCTCTTTAGGTTATAAACAGTGGCAGCGTGCCATCCTTGAACAAAGCATTCTCTAAACTTCCCGATACTCATGTATCATTTTACACTTCCAACTCAACTATTACTTTGATTTTTTACTCCTCTGTGTGTCCTTTATAAATGGGGAATCTGATAATGTCTCCTACATGACAGATAATTCTAGTTGTCATATATGCAAATCTAAATATGCCTTGGGTCATCTCTATGTCATGCCCATTTTTCAAGGCTCTGTACCTCTATCTGATTATCCTGATCCCTATCATTATCATCTCTAATAATTCCTTATGTCTACCTTCCCTTATCCATTTGCCTAGTCACTCTTGTGATCTGTTGAAGGATTCATTTCCTTTCTCCTCACATCACATTTTCTCATCAGCATCTCCTGAAGACGAAGACCTAGATTTTATACGATGGTACCTCAGGATTCACTACCCTTATTGGTGAAATCCTTTTCTTCAGTTTTTAGCATCACTCATTTACTGACATTCTGATGAATTCCTTCCATGTTTGACTTTATCTCATCTATTCACATCGTAGAAGTTGTATCGGTTACTATGGATTTGGACGAAGACCTTAGGTTCATACCTCTATAACCTAAGTTGTGAAATATTGTGTTATGTTCAGCAACGTTACTTCCATATTTTGAAGACCCATCATTGTATATTGTGGCTCTGATCCACCTTTGTAATATAAGTGGCATTGTTTCCCATATCATATGATGTAATCAAATATTGTAAAGGAGCTAGTGTTCCTATTTATTGAACATGGCATCCTCAGATATGATTTTGTATATGACTTTGATATGTATGTTTCAGGTACCTCTCTGTAGCCTTGGTAACTGAGCTCTCCAAGAATAAAGTTTGTAACGTATTTCGAGCATCGCTTCCCTTTGACCTCACACATTAGGGGGCATATGTTATCCTGTGAAATGGCACTTCTTCGTTTGAGTACTGATACTCAATGAGTCGGTGAAAAAAAGGAAAAAATGGATGGAGGTGGCCAAAACCCTATAGACGTGCATCTTCATATATTTCCATCTTTCCATCTTGGCCTAATTTTTATCAGGTGATTAGGGATAATTTTCAACTATTTACATTGCAACCCATGAATCATTCGTGAGTATTGACATTGCAACCCGCAAATACATGATCAGGGTTTGGATACACAGGTTTCCCTTATGAAAGTTTCATATCACCTATGACCTGCTAGTATTAATAGTCATGAATGCCCTAATCCAAAAATTAAAAAATTAAAACAAGCTTAGTTGAGGACAATTGGGTTCTTAATCCGAACTATCCTAACTTCCTCAACCATATCAACCTTCGTAACCTCTCTCTTTCCTCAAGTATAAATAGAGGGTAGGGGATGAGGCTAAACATATCAATTGGAGAGAAAGGTTATGATGGCGGATTTCCTTTAGAGATATTGGAGCATTAGAACTCGGTTTCCTTGGCTAGCAGAGGAGCACTTGTTTCAGATACTGGTTGTTATCTTCTATCACTTGTTTATCAATACAGAGAGACTTTCTTCCAACTTGTGTGTAATACCCCAGTTTTGACCCCGTTTGCAATTAAATAAAATGATGTAAATAATAATGGTGTGGAGCTAGGAAAACACCCCACCATTGGTTTAGTGTTTATGTTTCGGCAATTAAGGTGTGGTCGATGGTATTTTTTTTATGCTAGCTGAACATTATGTTAAAATTGCAATTTTAATTAAAAACCCAAATTCAGGTATGTCAACGCAACTAAATGAGATGGGGGGGTGATTTTTCCTAAGGGTACGGGAGTGGGGGATTGGAAGAGTGGGGAAATTCGAATTGGGAAGAGCCCCACTTTGGGAAAAACATTTTTTGAATTTCTTGGGCAAGAAAACACCAACAACAACCACCTTTCCCTCATGTGGTAGCGTTTTGACTTCCCTTGCGATTTGGATTGAACAAAACATTGTTGGAAAACCAATTCGGCATTCATGTAGTAGAAAGCAAGCAAAAACAATTCTGATTCTGAACCTTTCAAGAATTTATCTTGTTCGGCGATCTAAATCCTTCACATTTCTGTTTTTTTGTTATGATTTTTCCCCTGTTCGGCAATTTTGTTCTCTCTCACATTTTCTCCCATCCATTAGTTGTTTTACTGAACATGATTTCCCTGAATTCGACTTTGTGTCTTTGATTTGAAATACCAGCAACATTTTTGTTTTTGGTAATTGCAGCAGTCGATCTGGCTCCAGCAATGTTTAGAAATTCATAAATTTTTGTGTGTATGTAATCCCTGGTGTCTGCTACATTTTGATAAATGTTGGGACTGAGATCCCTGTGTGTGCATCCACGTTTGGCAATTGAATTGATTGAAGGAATGGAAATAGAATCTATACTTTCTTGATAAACCTAGTGTGTGAAAGAACCTCACAGACCAATCTAGAAGGATGGTTTTATTTTTTGCATGCCCTGAATAGCACCGGAAGGGAAGGCATGGGATGAGGGACTATGTAGTAGAGAAGGGAATGCTTCCTTGTGTTGGGTGTGTAATTGTTTAGAAATCAGGATAGATACGGTGTGGCTATTCATAGTTCTGGGGTTGAGCTCACTAGCTTAGCAGTCAGTCTTTCCACCTCCTTGACAGCCTGATAAACCCAACTAGAAGGATGGCTTGGTTGGTAGCCTGATAAACCCGTATGTTGGCTTGGTTGTGTCTCATGTGAATTTTTCTAAGTGTAAACCACTGCTTGTGTAAGTATGATAAACCCAATTGTGTTGGCTTGACTAAATTTTAATCGTATCCTTGGATATGGGTAAAGTCTGCTAGTGTTCATGATTCCTTGGGGAAGATCATTCCCAGCTCAGAAATGGTCGTGTTGCTAAGAGATTAAAGAGAACACTGGCCTATGGTTGGGTGGAATGTTTCAATGACATTTCTGGTTGTGGGACAAGCTTCTCCAAAGATAAGTATTCTTGTTTATTTAAGTTCTGCAAATGTATTTTCTTATGGATTATTATGAAATTATCATGAACATGTTGAATTCCTGAATGTGTTGAATGAATGATTTGCTTCTGCTGTATATATCATGTACAAATCATTATGCATCTGTGTATTTATATGTTTTTATAAAATGCATTATTATGTTATGTTCGTGGGGCTTAGTTTTCCCAAGTTGTTAGATGTTAGTCGCGTCCTCTCTGCCAAGTAAGGGTTGGGGACGTGACATTGTGTCTTTGTACTCTTATATGTTATGATTTCTTAATTGTCTTGTCATTTCATTGCAATCATATTATTTCATTAATATTTTATATAATATATAATATATTGCAGGAAAGTCCTGGCTCTTTGCAGGTGTCGAAGATTCCCTAGAAGCTGTTGGAGCAATTTGGATTGAAGAAGAAATATAGGATCAACCTCCATAAACAAGGTATGATTACTTTCTTCCTTATTTATCTAGAAAATTCTCAAATGGATGAATGTCTGCAAGTTTATTTAGTACGTTGGTAACCCCAAATACCCTAGGTTATAAGGTTGTATTCTCTTAAACAACACTAATGTATCCTGGTCTATCTTCTTTCTAACCCCATAGTTTAGAGAAGAATTTGATTCACTAGGTGGGTCTTATGCAAGGTTTTCCATTGTGACTTATTTCAGTATTGCTCCTAATATTGAACTTTTACGGAATTCCATATGTCATTGTTTCACATTTGGGGTCTTAAACTTCTACCACCTAAACTATAGTATGTGCCTTATTTGGAACATCTTGTGAAATTTCATTTGGACCGTCCTAGCCCGAGATATAGCGATTCTCCCTAGATCACATGTTTAAGGCTGAATTCTAGGAGATGCTGGAACCCTGAGTTGGAGGAATCATATCTCCTAGATTATAGTGATTCTTAGGCTAAAACGTTTACACAGGGTACAACAAGATTTCATATTCATCCTGTCAAAGTTTCAGCTCCTTATCCTTCACCAATATTGAGTTATAGTGAAAGGTTCCAACATCACTAATTTTTGTCTTCTAGGGTTTTCAGCTATGAAACCCTATCCTTTAGTAGTTGTAGTTTTAGCAGTGTTTCGAATGCACAAATACTTCTTTCAGGGTGGATCTAATACCATGTTATATTTTTAATGCTTATACAAGATATAAAAAAATTAGCATCATTACATAATAACCATAAGCAAAGGATCATTGAAAGAAAGACAAGTACATCAACACAAGAGAACACAATGATTTTCCTTGGGGAAACCATAAGGGATAAAACCCCGCAAAGCTTCCTCATTATAGAATTCAACCAAGTACAATGTAAAACCCTAGAAACAATAATAGTTTCTCATATTCCATAGTAGACTATTTCTCTCTCTCTCTCCAGTGCAATACTTGAGTGTAAGACATGTGTAAATGAAAGAGGTGCCTCAAATAACTAACTAGGTCATCCAGGTTCCCTAATTAGGGCCGACCTACCTTGGGAGACTCAATACATTTTATATATTACTTTTTTGGGTATTATTTCCTCGACTTACAATGAATGGTTTACCTCATGACTTTTACATGACCAATTACATCAAGGACATCTTCGAATGGAGGAATAACATCTCCGGAGGAGAATACGACAAAATTACAATAGAATGTCTTATGAAGTTACATTACTTTAACATTTTGAAGTCATGATCTCTAGTATAATGTTTACCATATTTTATCATACCTTTTAGGTAACTCATCACATTCTTTGCATCTACCAAGTAAACATGTCTGAGTTTAACCAGATACCGACTCAAATTTTTCACAACAAAGCATATATCTTGTCGGGTATTCATCAGATACACCAATGAACCAATGATCTGTTTGTATAATACCACATACACTAATTCTAATGAAGCATCAACCAGCAAATTCAAGTGTGTATCCATGGGTGTGGCCATGTATTTACATTCCAACATGTCGAACCTTTTTAGGATTTCCACTGCATACTTCCCTTGGTTAAGGAAGATTCCTTTTGGGCTCTACCATACTTCAAGACTTAGAAAATAATGCATCAAGCCAAGGTCTTACATCTCGAATTATGCAGTGAGATTCTTCTTACATTTTGATATTTTCTTCTCATTACCTATTAGTAATAATTCATCCACATACAACAATAATATGACAAGTTCGTTATCCATAACCTTGGCGTAAAGGTTAGGACCAACCTTACTTTTGGTAAATCCCAAGCTCGTTAGAAAACTATAGATTCTTCCATACCAATCTCTTGGAGCTTGGTTCAGTCTGTACAGATCCTTATTTAATTTATAGACATGTGTTCTTTTGTCTTCGACTTCAAAACCTTGTGGTTGTTCTATGAATAATTCTTCTTCAATAACAGCATTTAGGAAGGTTGTTTCCACATCCATCTGGTGTAACTTCCATTTTATCTTGGTTTCTAGTGCCATGTGTTGATGTATTTGTAACTTCAGAATGTATTCACTTATGTATTTCATATATTTTATTTGATTAGTCCCCGATGTTCCTATCGGGAGAATCAATAATGTAAACAAGTCATGTAATGTCATAGAGGTTAACCCTCCTTGTTGATTAGGGGTTAAAGTCCCCGTAGTTGTGGGGCACTAGGGTTATTAGACTCTCCTAGAGAAGTCAGACCTGGTAAGTTATTGTCAAGTCAGAAACTAGTATAAATAGAGAGTGAGCCTCTTTATTTATCACATAGTAACTCACACATGGTTGTAGCACATGGGTGAGAGAGAAGGAGCTGGGATAAGAGAGAGAACAACTGTCGAAGATAATCTTACTATCTTTGGGTTTTACTGCTGCCATTGGTGCTTATTCTATCTATGAGGAAGTTGTGACATTTTCTCCTTTATGGTTTCCCCAAAGAAAATATTTGTGTCTATTGTCTCTTATGATTGATTGTTGTGCATGTTATTCTTTTAGATAATATCCTAAGATAATATTGTCTAATTGATAAAAATCTAACATGGTATCAGAGCTAACCTGAGAAGAAGACACTATGCAGCTGCAGAAGCTAGGGATTCTTACTTTTTGGGTCTCTATCCACAATCAATCAGCAAAAAGAGGCTAGGCTAAACCTCCATTGAAGGGTGCATCTTTCTATCGAACCAGAATCTGATTCTGAGCATTTTCAGTTTTTGACCTACCACTACATCATGAAATTAGGGATTTTCACTGAAGACGAATTTTTTAGTAAGCCCAGGCTAGGATTTATCTCCTCCTCAAAATCAAAGTTAGACACAAAAATCAAGGTTTTTGGTTGGGTAGAACTCCAAGAAATTCAAACCCTAATTTTCCCTAGAGCCAGAAAACCAGCACTGCAGAAGATCAGCTCCAGATCCAGTTTTCAGCTTCTCAAATTGGTAATATCTAAATGTTTTGTATTTCCATTTGAGGTTCTCAGCTAATATGTCTCATCACACCAAGCTTGATGAAAATCTTGAGGGAGCTAATAACTTCCGATCCTGGAAGTATAGAATCTCCCTGGTCCTGAAAGAAAATGAGTTGGACTTTTACATCAATAATAGGTTCCAATTCTAGAGGGAGATGAGACTAAGGCCTTACACAAGGAGAGCTTGATAATGGCCAAGAGGATTATTGCTGATTCAATAAAGGATCACCTCATACCATAGGTGTCCTCCCTAAAGACACCTAAAGAGATGTTTGAAGCCTTGACCAAGCTGTTTGGAGGAAAGAACATAAATCGGAAGATGACTTTGAGGAACTAGTTGAAGAATGTGAAGATCCAGAATGCGGAGACCATACAGTCATACTTTACAAGGGTCTCCCAGATTAAAAAACAACTTGAAGTAGTGGATGAAGAAGTGGAGAATGCAGATATTGTGATGAATACCTTGAATGGTCTCCCTAGGTCATGGGACTCCTTCATTCAAGGGATTTGTGCTAGAAGAAACCTAGTCACCTTCAGTAGACTGTGGGAGGAATGCTCACAAGAAGATGCTCGAATAGTATCCTGAGAAGAAAAGATGGGAACTGAAGATCAAGCTCTCACAGTACACTCCAAGAAAAAAAGAAGGGATTATCATCACCCCAAAGGTAAGAATTCTCACCAAAAAGGTAACTCAAGAAAACCTAACAGAGATTTATCTAAACTTAGATGTTTTACTTGTGATGAGAGAGGACACTATTCCATAGATTGTCCTAGAAACAAAAATAGCTCTCACAAGAAGAAGGGAAACAAGAGAAGACATCATGCTCATGCTGCAGAGGATGATGAACCTTCCACAAATAGAATCAAACAAGAAAGTGATGATTCTTCAAGTGATGAAGAATATCTTTTGATTTTTTCTCTCACAGGAACTATCACAGATGGAAGCAATGATTGGCTTATAGACAATGGGGCTTCCAAACATATGAAAGGATTCAAAGAATCCTTTGTGAAACTATTTGAACATGAATCACCTCATAAGGTGAAACTTGGGGATGACTACCAGTATCCAATAAAAGGTAGTGGTGAATCCTCCTATAAGCTAGACTCTGTAAATTCTATGAAGATGAAGGATGTCTTGTTTGTACCAGGACTAAAGAAGAATCTCCACTCCATATCTGCATTGGATGCAAAAGGCATAAGGGTTTCATTTGTAGATGGTTAGATGATGCAGTAGTGATTGGGGAACAAGAAGGAGGACTATACAAACTAAAGGGCTAACTAGAACAAGCTTTGTTCCATGACTCAGTAGATCCAAATGAACTTTGGCATAGAAGGCTTGCACATGTGCACTATAGAGCACTACCACTTGTGAGAAAAGTTGTTGAAGGTCTTCCAGAAATATAGACAAAACATGACAGTGTCTGCAAAGGATGTGTGAAAGGAAAGAACACAAAGAAGACATTTCCAAGTAGCGAGAGCAAGGAAAAAGGTATCTTGGAAATCATCCACTCCGATGTATGTGGTCCGATGTCATCCAGTTCATTGAGTTGGTATGTATACTATGTTTCTTTCATTGATGATTTTTCTAAGAGGACATGGATATACTTCTTGAAGAACAATTAGATGAAGTATCTAGCAAGTTCAAGGAACTCAAAGCCTTGATCGAGAACCACACAGAAAAGAATATCAAAAACTTTCAATCAGACAATGGTGGAGAATTCACATCAAATGAATTCAAAGAGTTACGTAGAGATTCAAGGATTAAGAGGGAGTTGACCACTCCATATAATCCAAAATAGAATGGGGTTGCAAAAAGGAAGAATAGAACGGTCATGGAAGCTACAAGGGAAATGCTTCATGATCAAGATCTTCCCATGCATCTATGGGCAAAGGCTTCCAGGACAATGGTGCATGTACAGAACCGTACTCCACACAGAGTACTCGAGAACAAGACACCTAAAGAAGTATTTTCCGGAAAGAAACCCGAGGTCAGCCATCTCAGAATATTCGGCTGGCCAGTATATATACAAATTCCGAAAGAAAAGAGGACAAAGTTAGATCCTTCTGGAAAGAAGCGTATATTTGTGGGATATAGTGAAAGCTCAAAAGCTTACAGGATATACTTCCCGGGATTCAAGAAGCTTGACATTAGCAGAGACGTAACATTCGACGAAGACTCAACTTACAACAAATCCAGAAAGAGACCAGTTGAGGACTCTAAAGAAATAGAAGTAACCAGAATTCAAGATACAACTATGAAGGATGCAAATCAAGATGAAGATCGAGAAATAGAAGAACCCTAGGAACCTATAGATCCACCCCAAGAGAAGAATCCTCACAAGAGGAAACCTACATTGGTACAAGAGGCTATCCAAGGTGTAGAAAGATTGGGGGCTCTAGAAGAAATTCATAGAGAGAGGAAAAGAACCAGGTCATGCTCCGGTTATGTAGCCCTATTATGTGACATCATCGATAAAGAACCTTCCAACTATGAAGAAGCGGCAGAGAAGAAAGAATGGAAGGATTTTATGATCGAGGAGTACCAGTCGATCATGAAGAATTATGTCTGTGATGTTGTCCCTAGACAAGAAGGGAAGTATGTTGTGACTTTCAAGTGGATCTACAAGATCAAGCATGCTGCAGATGGTAGCATAGAGAAATATAAAGCCATATTTGTGGCTCATGGCTACTCCCAAAAAGAAGGAATAGATTATGAAGAAACTTTTATGCCTGTAGCCAGATACACTTCCATCATATCAGTACTTGCTTTGGCTATAGTAATGAAACAGAAGATACACCAGATCGATGTCAATACTTCTTTCTTGAATGGTGTAGTAGAAGAGGAAGTGTATGTGGAGCAACCACTCGGTTTTTTATACACATGACAGGGAGACTCATATGTGTAAATTGAAGAAATCCCTATACGGTTTGAAACAGGCACCCAGGACATGGTACGATAGAATTAATAGCTTCCTATCCAGTTTAGGATTTACTAAGAGTAAAGCAGATTCCAACCTTTACTACACGGTTGAAGATGGGAACCTAGTGATACTCCTACTGTATGTAGATGATATGTTTGTAACAAGTGTGGATGGGTTGATTGCTAATACAAAGAGGAATATTACTTCCGAGTTCAAGATGAAGGACTTGGGTATGATGCACTACTTTCTAGGCATGGAGGTGTGGCAGAGTGTAGATGTAATCTCCCTAGGACAAGGGAAGTATGCAGTAGAGATCCTGAAGAGGTTTGGGATGATGGACTGCAAGGCCATGACCACACCTATGGCATCAAAACTGAAGCTATTGAGTAATGCTTCATCATAGATGTTTGATGCTACGATGTATCGTCAGATGATTGGGTCCTTGATGTACCTGATGAATACGAGACCAGATATTTGCTTTGCTGTGAACACATTGAGCCTGTTCCTGATGGATCCGAGACATGTTCACCTGATTGCTGCAAAGCATATTCTGAGGTACCTTAAGGTTACAGTTGATTATGGGCTCAAGTATGAGGCAGGTTAGAAGATTAAACTGGAAGTTTATGTTGATTTATATTGGGCAAGCAGTGCCATCAATAGGAAGATCTCTTCAGGGTGCTTCTTCAGTATGGGATTAGGTGTGATATCTTGGTTTAGCAAGAAGCAGTCTTGTGTAGCAATGAGTACAGTCGAAGCAGAGTATGTCACAACTTGTTCAGCCATTTGTGAGGCAATGTGGCTGAGTAAGCTACTATCTAATTTATTTGATCTCTAGTTGGATGCTACTTGTATATATTGCGACAACTAGAGTTGTGTGAAGTTTTCAGAGAACCCGGTGTTCCATGACAAGTCGAAGCATATCGAGATCAAATAGGGATATGGTATAGAGAGGAGTAGTGAATCTCTAGTATGTTGAGACGGATGAGCAGATAGCTGATGTGTTAACAAATCCATTAGCCAGAGTGAAGTTTGAGTACTTCAAGGAGAAGTTTGGTGTTCTCCAGATCGAGGTTCCTTCCAAGAGGAAGTGATGAGTCTGTGAGCCTTTCTAACATGGTGGCAGGCGGGTCCTCCCATGTTCAGATGTAAGTGCAAAGTTGTTATACCAAAATCCTATCACCATCATGTGATAAGACCTTTGAAATACCTACTTGCCCTGAATCCTAGCACTTGGAGTGGAAACCCATGCTAATTGTCAATCTTTCATGAAAATTCCCAGCACCGTGCTTTCCCTATTGTCTAGGAGTGGTACCTTTTTCACACCACCTATCCCTTGCTGTCCACAAGTGGTGCCACCACTTATGGCCCTTATCCCATAAGTGTTTCTTACCAAAACCGTCCTGTCATTGAAGGAGAAATGTGGTACCCTGGGTGAAAAGGAAAAAAGAGAAGTTTCTCAAGGCTTCTAGATGATGAGCCTCATTTCTTCCCTTATCCCTATCATTGTGGGTCAGTTGAGCTTGAGATCCCTCATCCTAGGATCTTAGAGGCCACCTCATCCACTAATCTCTCAACCATCCCTATCCATTGAGCCTTATAAATACAAGCTCATATCCATGGTTGAGGGGAGAACTCTTAAGGTATTGTTATGATGTTGGATTGATTACTTGGCCCAAGCCATTGGATAGCATAGAGAGCTAGAGTCGAAGCTTATGGGGATGAGAGTGCTTGGTTTCATGGAGATACATGTCAACACTAAGGCTTGGTTGTAAACTTCTCCATTTGTATCTCAATGCAAGTTGATTTCCATCCCACATTATTGTTCTTGTTTGATTTCACATGTATGTTGTTAGATTCATTAGTCACTAACATGGATCAGTAGATTATATTCTGTAATCTTTGATGTGTTTGTGTGTTTAAGCTGATTGCAGGTACACAAGGTTACTATCGAAGCATCACATTCCAAGTATCTACGGCGTCCATGGAGGGTCTTCAACCTCTGTCCTTCATTTGTTCTAGATCTAAACCATTCAGACCAGTGGAGCACCTTACTGTCCACAAAAGGTGAAATATTCCAGCTAACAAATCTAGAGACTCCGCTGGGGAATAGATATATGTATCAGTTGTTTTGATCTTCCTCAGTTCTCAACTCTTGTCCGAATACAAGCTCTTTCTCCAACTCTCTTTAGTCATATCTGCTTTCTAACTTAGTCAATTTGGGTTTGAAACTTCCAGATCTGTTCATATCTGAGTCATTTCTACCTTTTATGCTCTGTTTCCATACTCAATCTAGTAGTTTTTTCCTTGATCTAGTCCTTTTCTGACTTGATCTATCGTTCTCTTTGTGTTTTGGTCTTCTACAGGGAACCATGCCCATGCAATGTATGAGGAGAGGTGCCATCGCCTGAACAAAGTGGGGCAGCATGCGGTGCCACCGCTTGTATCCCGTTGGCAAGAAGCGATACTAGGTTAGAACCACCCTGTCAACACCTGAGAAGTGCGGTGCCAGGTAGGCACCATTCCAAGGCCCTTTTTCCTTTTTTTTTTTGTAAAAATTTGAGTTGTGTTGCTTTCAGTCCTACACTGTCAGGTTTCTGTGACAGAATCTAATGCTTGTGGCTTGAAAATTTTATGGTTTAAGATTGGTTTGATTCATAAATTCAAAAGCTAGATTAGGCTTTTTGATTGTTCATCTGCTTCTATGCTTGTTGGTTGTGGTTACGAAAGGATTTCTTGTTTTCTGAAAAGCTTAGGGTGTTAGTAAGATCTCTTTTCATTTCTGTTATATAGACTAGAAGAAGAACACTAGATTAGCTTCTAGGTTTTATTTCCTGATTGCATAGTAAAAAAAAATTTCCTTCCTTTAAAAAAGAAAATTTTTGACTGAGACTAGGTTATCATCATTGAGCGTTGGACATTGGTTCTCTGATTAGATTTACAAGCTTTCAGGATCTTCATGTTCTTTCATCTCTTATGCATTTAGAACTATCTCAATCAAAATAAAAAATATGGTAGTTTTAAGTTAGATTTGCTTATGTTTTGAGAAAATTGAAAAAATAGAGTGCATTTGCATATAGTGTTCTTTTTGTTTTTCTTTTAGGAAAAGAGATTCTTCCCCCTCTTATTGCTTTCGGAAAAGAGAAATCAGTTTGGAAAAGTACTACTTGTCTTTGATTTTGTGTTCAAGACTTTTGTTTAAAAGTCTTTTTTGGTTTTGAAACAAAAGAAAATACTCTCTTTCTCTCTCGTAAGTAGGCATACTGAACGGTAAAGTGAAATATTTGCACAAGCATACTGCATGGTTTTACTTTTCTGTCAAAACATCATGCATTCACCTAACCGTCCACTTTAAAATTAACGGTAGTTATAGGTTAAAATTTACGTAGCAATTGGAGTGATAGGTTAGAGACATGTTCGGGCATCGTTAGGTGTAGGAGCTGTCATTATTTGTCTGCATTACATCCCGAGACTCGTGCGGTTCTTCCACATACCGTCGGTATATCGAACAACCTTTCACATACCCTTGAGGTATATAGAAAGGTACTTCACGTACTCGATTGTATATTGGAAGGCCCTTTGTGTATGGTTATGCATTAGACAACACTATTACTGAATCAAGCTCCCACGTACCTTGAGTATATCGAGAGACCCCACTAGGATACCCTATCCATATAAGAAAATCCCTTTGGTCATCTTGCTTGGAGCCATACACTGAAAGCAGCATTCAGGGAGATTACTATGCACGTTCCCTCAAGATATATCGTGAGTGGCACCTTCTTGACAATCCTGGTGAGAGACCTGACTTTTTGAACTCCTCCTATCATTTTAAGTGTGCTTGTTTTGACCTATAGCTTGTGTAGAGAATTTTTTTTTTGGTGTGTTTTCTAGATTTTCAGACCCTAGGTTAGATTGGAACTATACAAACTGGCTGAGTTAAGACAGTCCAGAAGAGTACGGGGCTTGCCACCCGATTTTACTCTTGGTTCAGGAGAAAATCCAATGGAAGCTATCGATCAAGGAGCTACTACTACCTCCCAAGTGGGAGATAATGTGGTTGCAGAAAGTGGAGTACCATATTATTCACACTCGCCTCCCTTGGTCGAACAAACTTCTCAGGGAAATATCTCGTTCCATTCTCCCAGGGAAGGTCATGTTGATGATACAACCCGTCTGGATTATGGTCCCAATGCTCCATTTTGGGATACCTCTATAAGATAGACCATTGCCTCATTTGGCACTCGTTTAAACTCTTCTGAAGATGAAGAAGAGCGTAGTAAATACTGTGCTTCCATTCTCCGTGCACAAGAGATTTACAAGCAAATAGATGAACTATTAGGCCCGACACCATCACATTCCACATCTGTTCCTATGGGATATCATTCACTTGCCGATTCTATGAGACCCATTGAATCGAATATAGATCATGCAGTAACACCACACAACCTAGGTCAAATTACCACCCCTATCACCTCTCATGTTATGTATGTTCCTAATCCTCCCAGGTCTTCTACACCTGCGGCCCAACCTTCAGTTCCCATTTTGTCAGTACCTTCTAGTGCCAGGGGGAAACCCCCAACACGACCTATGTTATCTGGCACCAGAATTGTACCTAGTCAAGGAAATACCTATAACATAGAACCATCTACAGTTTATGTCCCTCCCACCCATACTGATGTGGTTAATCCCCCATCCAGTTCAGGTCAACCCTTGGGGGCACAACCTGTAACCGTTCAAACTTCTATAGGTTATGGTTATCAAATACCTGTAGGTAATCATCCAACCAATCCTACAGGAATGCCTCATGCTGGAATTCCATACCCTAGTAACACTTTTACGCCATGGGGGCAACCCTACTGGTCTTACATGCCAGCTATGGGAGGGATACCTATACATACTGCGGGAGGTGTCGGAGGACCGCCTTATGGAGGTCCTCCCCCTGAGGGGCCTAATGGTCCCAGAGGATCTGGAAACTTTCCTCCTTATGGTCCTAGTGGTCCTAGTGGTCCTGGGGGGGATGTCTTTCCTCCTTATGGCTTTGGAGGGTCTGGTGGCCCTCCGCCTAGTGGTTGCGAAGGATTTGGAGGTTTACCTCTTGATGGCTATGGAGGGTCTGGTGGTCCACCTCCTGGTGGTCCTCGTGGTCCCGGTGGTCCTGGTGGTCCTTGTCCAGGAGGTCCTAGTGGTCCTAACGGTCCTGATCGCAGAAATCAACCACCTGTGGACAGATTTTCCATTAGTTCTTCGTCGCAGCAACCTATTTTTCAGTCAATTTATGGTCCTACTGGTAATTATATGCCATGTCAATATTACCAATATGTGCAACCCAACTGACAGTTACCTTTCCTAGCAACTTTGGAATTTCCTGACTTGTCCAAGTTGATTAATGACCCCATTCGACACAATCCCTCCTGGCCTCCCATTCCGGTAAAGTTACCATCGGATATTCCAAAATTCAATGGGAAGTAGGGAGACGATCCAAAGAACCATGTTATGACATTCCATTTGTGGTGTTCTTCAAACTCCCTCATGGATGACTCTGTTCAGTTATGACTCTTTCAGAAAACTTTGACCGGTACAGCCACGAAGTGGTACATTGAACTCCCACAACATTCATTTGTGGATTTTGGCTCATTGGCAACCGTGTTTCTTACACACTTTCAGCTCTTATCCATTATGAAATGGGCATTGATATTTTAACTTCTCTGCGATAAAACACCTCCACCCACATATCCAATCACATCCATGAGTGGAGAAGGCGAAGAAGGCCACTATTCCGAACTAGTTATTAGCTGATTGGTTTACCAAATCCTTATTACCTCCTATTGCCTGAGATGTGGCTATAGGTAGTGTCGTTACTGAAGAGCAGGCTATTAGTCAAGCTCAGTACCTAGACTTGATTTATTCCCAGTTTGGAACTCTTTATGACCTGATTCCTCAAGCTCCTCGCCCCAGCACTGATCCCACCAAGCCACCAGCAGAAGTACCTGTTGATGGGATTGTTGGTTCAATCCAGTCCCCATCTGCAGCGAAACCTACCAAGAAACCCAAAACTACCACCCCTACTCCTTTGAATCCTAAGGTTTTCTCTGAGGTCAACTCTATTCAAAGTACTCAAACCTCGGGTAATAATAAAAAGAAAGGTAAAAATCGAAATAAAAAACCTATAAACCAACAGGAGACTCCAAGACCAACCAACAGTGATAACGATAGAGGGAAAAGGAAGGCAAAATATCCTTGTCTGCTATGTGGGGGTGACCATTTTTCAAAGGAGTGTCCTCGTCGAGACGAAATCTCCCAATTTCTAAAGTCCAATCCCACACCTACAGTAATTACGAATCATTTTCCCTCTCAAAAACAACTGATAGACCACGTGTCTAATCAGGGTAAATCTAGTTCATCAGAGGAAATTCGTATGATGTCCTCAGATACCATCAATATGCAAAATCAAAGTCAGAATTATGACAAACCTGCAGATAAGAAAAAAGACCATTCTTCTTTAGGGAAAACTCCCTCTACTAGTTCTCCAAAATCCTCGTCCATTGTCCCCTTATCTATCGAGAAGCCTACTCTTGACATGATTTTGCGCCCACCATAGAGTACTCTTCGGAAGGCTGCCTTTAATCCCAATGCCCGAGCTGCTCAATTTTATAATGTGGTTGAAGATATCACTCAGGAACCTTGTGCGATGTCTACCTTAGAAGTACTCCAAAGTTGCCCTACACAGTGCAAAAACTTGTTGTCAACAGCATTAGGAGCTTTAGACCCGGATAACACTAACTTAATTCATTTCAATGTTGAGAACTATAAGCCTAGATTACCGCATAAACTTGCTTTTCAGATCATTACGAAAGTAGTGGGAAAGAAAGTTTTTCGAACAGTACTCGATGAAGGAGCTTCGACCTCAGTTTTGTCTCTAACTTATTGGAAGGCTCTCAGCTCTCCCGAGCTTGTAACATCACCTACGACCCTCAAGGCCTTTGACGGACGGGGTTTCCAGCCCCATGGTCTCATATCAGCCCTAGCAGTCGAGTTGGAGGGAAAATATGTTTCCATTCAAGTAGAAGTGGTAGATGCCCCTTTAGATTACAACCTCCTTCTAGGAAGAAATTGGTTCTATGCCATGACTGTTGTCGCCTCAACAGTATTCCGAACATTCCAATTTCCGCATCTAGGGATAATTGTTACCATTGATCAGATTGATTTTTGTATGCCGGATGTTACTACCTCCACGGCTAATAACATCCCCATGTTAGGCCAGTCCCCTCCTCCTTACCAGTCGATTGGGGTAGGCATGTTGAAGGATTCATCCCTTATGGGGATTTTTCCATCCACTCCTCCTAGCACAGACACCGCAACAGTCCATATGATCGCCTCATTTGATTATGAGCCTAAGGGTAAAATATTTGTTGAGTCCACCTCTTTGAGTCCACACGAAGCTATGTATGACAACATTCAAACCTTTTCCGATGATCACACGGATGATCTTCATCTCGTGGCTTCGGATCCTTACCATTTACTGTATTGGTTAGAACCTTCTCTTCCTATTCTAGATTATCTCTCTGAGACTTTTCCTTCCAATGATTCCATTATGGAGATCATGAATATGGATGAACCCATTTGGGAGGATCGCCATCATAGATCCATGTTCCTCCTCAACACCAGTTCGGTTATCCATGATTTTACATCCTTGTTTCCTACTGATATTGTCAACGCACCCCAAAGTTGTATATTGTTGCAAGATACTGAGTCTGAAGGAAACCTTTGCATAATTACTTAGACGAATCCGATTGACATATTAACCAAGCCTGATACTATCGAGCATGTTCATGTTGGGCATAACTACTCGACAGACGAATCTGAAGCATACAGGGCACTTTTTAAATAATTCCATGATATTTTTTCCTGGTCCTATGAAGAGATGTCGGGGATTGACCCATAAATAGTGTTCAATGTGATTAAAACCTATCCCACGGCTAAACCTGTTAGGAAAAAACTAAGGCAAGTCCATCCTCAGAAGGCCGCAGCTATTAAAGCTAAAATTGATAAACTTCTCAAAGCTGGGTTTATTTATCCTATACCCCTGACGGAATGGCTATCGAACGTTCTCCCTATCAATAAAAATCAGGGCACCATTAGAGTCTGTATCGACTTTAGGGATTTAAATAAAGCTTGTCCCAAGGACAACTTTCCTACCCCGCACATCGATCAGATTATCGACAACTGTGCTGGAAGTGTCATCTTTTCATTCATGGATGGATTCTCTAGCTATAATCAGATTGAGATATTACCCTCCGATCAGCATAAGACAACATTCATTTGCCCATGGGGAACCTTTGCATATAATAAGTTACATTTTGGCTTGAAAAATGTTGGAGCCACGTTCCAACATGCGATATCCTATGCGTTTCATGATATTAAACATATTGTTGAACCGTACCTTGACGACCTCCCTGCTCATTCACAGCGATGAGAGGACCACCCTAGTCATCTTAGAGACATATTCCTGAGATGCTGTCATTATAATATATGGCTCAATCTCCATAAATGTGTTTTTTTCGTTGAGACAGGACGTCTGCTAGGATTTGTGGTATCCAAGGATGTCATCCGTATTGATCCTTTGAAGATTGCCACTAGTTTAGATCTACCAGCCCCAACTAATCTCCTTCAACTCCAAAGTTTGCAAGGGAAGGCAAACTTTCTCCGCCATTTCATGTGCAATTTCGCAGAGAAAACGTAGGGTTATATGCGTCTCCTCAAGAAGACCACTCCATTCTTATGGGATGACCAGGCCCAACGCGCCTTTGATAATCTTAAGCATGCTCTGACTCATTCACCCATGATACACCCCCCGGATTATTCAAAGGACTTTCTCTTTTGTATTGTTGCCTCTGCTACTACCATCACCATGGTTTTAGAGCAGGAAAATATCCACGTTCAGGAGCACATGATTTATTATGCCAGTAAGAATCTCATGGATTCTGAAACTCACTATTCACGTGTGGAAAAGTTAGCATTGGCCAAAATCATTGTTGTACAAAAGTTCCGTCACTAAATTCTGCTCTGCACTACCACCGTATTGGCATACCAGAACCCGATGTATTACATTCTGACCTGTCAGGTGCTCGAGGGAAAGTGCTCCCGTTAGATAGTCATATTTCAGGAGTTTGATCTGGAATTTGCCAAAGTCACATCAAAGAAATCCCTGGTCTTTGCCGAGCTTATGTGTGATCTTCCCTATGCTTCGATGGAATCTGAGCCCAATGATTCATTTATAAATGAATTCTTGTTCCTGATTAGCACTACCAATCCTTGGTATGGAGATTTGCTTATTTATCTCCAAACACAACAATTTCAGCCGCATTTATCCCGCGATGATCACCGCCGTATCCATCACCATGCGAAGTACTATCTCATCCTGAATGACACCTTGTATAGACATGGGATTGACTCTATTCTTCGGCAATGCCTCACTCATGAGGAGGCTAAACATGTGTTAAATTATTGCCACTCTAGAGCATGTGGCGGTCATTTATCTGGGATGGCTGCAGCCCAGAAAATCCCTCGCGCTGGCCATTTATACCATGTTTTGGTCATGCAGATGGCTTTCTACAGCTTTGCTAACGGTGCTTTCCGCCACACCTTGAATCTCGCCTCGGCTGCTTGGGTCCTCTATTCCCCAGCTAAATATCTGCTCAATTTAGGAGCAGTTTGTATAGGTCCCACTACTAAAAACATCGTCGAGTATGAAGCAGTCATCGGTCTTCTGACTGAAGCTGCCTCCGAGGATGTTCGTGATCTAGTAGTCTTGATGGACTCACAACTCGTGGTTTGTCATTTAAACCATGTTTACACCATTAGAAACCCAGTGCTCCTCCACCTCTTCCAGAGAGTACGTTTGCTAGAAAGATCATTTGAAACCATTACCTATAGGCATATCCCTAGGGAACATAATGTAGTTGCTTACTCATTAGCTAATTACATCCTAGACTGGTATATTTCCCATTCATGATGGCAAAATCAAACATGGTGCATTGTAAATAAACATTCAAAGACACATAAAACTCATAGAAAATGCATTTACCATTTGAAACATATAAACACCATGTCAAAGTCTGTATATATATATACGAAAAAGTTTACAAAAAAACTAGGTCCCGAGACCTCATCTGAAGCACGTAGGATTTCAGGCAAAATCATTGATACAAAATCCTGAACCTGTCAGCTTTTAGTACATATCTCATACACTAGTGATGCTCATGATAGCACATCACTGCTCAAGCTACCCTACATAGCAGCCTACTGAATCGACCCGGTACTCCCGCTGTGGATCTCTAATATCTTATCGGGAGACCATCAATGTCAGCATCTGGGATATCCAAGGTCAACCTCTCCATTTTTTCCTCCAACTCCCCAATGATATCATCACCCCATGGTACAAAGCGGGCTCCAGCTCGCCTATCCAATGGAGAAGCTTCTCCAAGTCGCACTGCTCCGACATCTGCATGAGAATATATAGGTCTCGTCACTTAACATAAAAAAATATAAAACATCAAAAAACATAAAAACATTTCATCCATTTTAGGGTTTCTTGCTTCTTACCGATGTCGCCCCACTGTCCGCCAGGTGAGAGTGGTAGATCAGGATCTCCGGTGAAGTCCATACCTGCGTAAGCATAATCCTCAACCATGAGGATCTGATCTCGGAGCCATATGAAGAATGGATCACCGAACTTCACCCTTCCCCTACCTACTCCTGTATGAGCCATGACCTGGACCCACCTCAGCATACAGGGGTCTCGTGCTCTTAGACTCTGGAATACCACCTGAGGTCTCATCTGTGGAACCTGCTTAAAGAAGAAGTAGTCTAAAATAGAGCCAAATCCAAACTGCTTTAGCTCTCCCTGCCGACACTTAGTCAACTGATCTTTGAATATTGGAAGCATGGCTTCTTCCCAGTTGAACACTGTGGGTGCCATGGCCTCTATGGCATACAGTATGTGTGCCCTAGAATCCTGGTGCACACCTTGACTCCCGGCCACCCTCTACATAGTAAATAGGATGGTCCATATGGGCCCATCCGTCACTGCTCTGATGGGGATTTTTGTCCCCGATGTCCTCGTCCTTGGAGCACAATGACGATCTATAAGCTCTCGACTTGTAATATCCCCCCCCACAGGAACTTGTCAGTGAGATGGGGGCACCCCGTCTCGAGAGACCATTCATGAAGTAGATATCCTCTACTTCCACTGTAAGAATATGGACCCCCATCTCGAAATACTACTGCTCTGGATTCCACATCCGCAGTATGTGTTCCAGTAACCGCTCATGTGACACCATGCTTGGGGTCTGGAAGAACTTCAGGAGCCCACAGTCCCGTAATGCAGCAATACAACCCGCATTTCTCTCTGCAAAGGAATCATCATTGTCATATGTTCTTTCTTTCCATATAACCATGTTTTGAGCAACCAAGGCCTGTCAAAAACAATCATAGTATGCATTAGAATCATTCCTAATCATTAAAAATCAAAAGAATGACTTATTATTTCTCATGCTATGAGTTTAAAGTCTCCACGGTCGGCACTGCCTGTGCACCATTGGAGATAGGTGGTGGCACTGCCTGTCAACTATGTTATAGGCACAGTTCTTGGGTGGTACCACGTATCCCGCAAGGGGTAGCCACGGTGCCCTCTTTTAAGGTTTTAGGGCTTGCCATATGAGCCCAAAACCCCACCAAAACTCAAAATAAACACTGTGAAATGAAAGAATAGGGTGTTAGCTATTACCTGCAATTGATGATGCTAAAAAAGGACGGTGGAAACTCCTGGTATCAGCTGCAGAAGATCTGGCTAAGAAAATGCTCCAAGTGCTCTCCGCTATGGGTAAATAGTGAAATGATTTGATTTTTTACTATTTACATGACTTATATATGCATTTTTGGGTCTGACATACTATATTTTTTATATAAATCATATTTTAGTCAAAGTTTATCTGTCGTAATCCCTTAATGCTATTTATAAATGCATTTAACACTTGTTTCTGAGTCGATTGCAGGATAAGAGAACCATAGTAAGAATCTTTGGAAGTTTGTTTATGGCTTTTTCGCAATTTCATAAAATGGAAAAGGTCGATGAGCGTTCATTACGAATCTTTGATCACACTCTTTAAACCTAGTATCAAAGGTCCGATTCCATTTCAGTTTCTTTCCAGGCTCGTAAAAAATTGACATTGTGTAAAGAAGCATCATGGAGTCTTCCTTTCACCTATTTCTCAGGCTCCTTAAACACGAAAAGATCGTCGAGCTGTTTCTGATTCTTTCCAGGCTCGTAAAATATGACATTGTGTAAAGAAACCTCATGGAGTTCTCTTTAAACTCTTTTCAGGCTCCTTAAATATGAAAAGATCGTCGAGCGATCTTGTCTTCTTCACGCTCATTAAAGTATTTGAAGAGTCGTCCGTTCGACGGTAGGTTATCTCTTTTTCGGTTCAGATAGGACTATTTACAAAAAAGGAATAATCCAGCCAATCATGACTGGAAGAGTTCTCTAAGGTATGATTTTACACTTTTTCAGGCCTTAGAGACTAAATCATACGAAAAAGGACCCCTTCGGAGTCTTCTTCCGTATTCGTTCAGACTCTCTAAACATGAATGATACCAATTTTTCTTTCAGTGGACTCATTAAATTAAACATTGAGAGACCCATTTTTGTAATGAACCCCTCCTCTCTCAGGTTCTTAAAACATATGAGTTTGGACTTGTCTTTCGACAAGCTATATTGAGTGTTTGTCACCCTCTTTGAACTCGTAAAACTGAAAAGAGGCACTCATCGATCATGATGGGGGAAATGGGAAGGGAATCATTTTGTAAATAATGGCAGTTGTTTGTCATTACCTTTGAACATGGCACTTATCTACACATCATGTCAGTCAATTGGGTATTCAGCTGATCTCCGCGACGATCCAATTTCATGAGTCATGTCACTCCTTTGAGTCTTTCAAAATAATGCCTTGTCCACTATCGCATTGTGTGTTTGTCCCGCTCAGTCATGCTACCAAGTATTTTTTTCATGCCACCCGATGTTCAAAGGGGATTTGAAGAAGTTTTGCCTCTGTAGTCTACACAGTCTTTGTGTCAGTATCTTTGAGTCAATCTTATGGTTACTACATTCACATCATTCCAGAACTGTGTTCTGAGTTTCGTGTCGTCGATGTGGGACTCATCATGGCCCTCCTTCGACGAGACTTTTCCCGTCGACATCAGCTTATCATCCAGGAAATAGTCTTAGAAAAAATATTTAGTACCTTCAGATCTGTATGCCTTAATGACAGATTCTCTCGCTCTCGACATAGGTTCACATCATTGACCTTTGATAGATAGAATCGATTGGGTGTTCGACATCAGGACATCTATTCACAATTAGTATATTGTACCAGATTACCTTGGGAATCATTGACATTAATGGTGATCTCCTTCGCACTTGTTAACGATTCACATCATTGGCCAATAATCAAGTGGTTTCTACCATGTTCGACTTTAGATCATTGTAATCACATGGATAGAATCGTACTTTGTGGAAGACGAGATGAAGACCCTGGCTATTTGTTTAAAGCGCTCATTCCTTTTCCCTAGGTTGCGATGGAGTTTTGTATATCTAGCATGGATCCACATTTGTATGGTCATGGCTATGCTCAAATTTGCATCTGTATGGCATAGATCTACATTGTATGTCTGGTAGCTATGTCCAAGTTTGATTCCTCTATCACATGGATCTATGTTGTATTCTAGTAGCCATGCTTGTTTATTCCTCTCATGGATCTACCTTGTATTGGTCTGCAGCCATGAGTTTGGTTGCTTGTGTCTATGAGTCAACATACTGATGTACTACAGATGCCTACTTAACAACATGCTTCAATCGAGCTAACATTTTCACCTTGTAGCGATGACTTGTTCTCTCAAAGCTCTCGTTTATAATATCCCTATAAGACTCATGCTTTGGGGGGCATCATGTTATACCAAAATCCCTATAGGACTCATGCTTTGGGGGGCATCACTTATGTATTTCATATATTGTATTTGATTAGTCCCCGATGTTCCTATTGAGAGAATCAATAATGTAAGAAAGTCATGTAAAGTCATAGAGGTTAACCCTCCTTCTTGATTAGGGTTTAAAGTCCCCGCAGTTGTGGGGCACTAGGGTTATTAGACTCTCCTAGAAAATTCAGCCCTGGTAATTTATTGCCAAGTCAAAAACTAGTATAAATAGAGAGTGAGCCTCTCTATTTATCACACAGACACTCACACACAGTTCTAGCGCACGAGTGAGAGAGGAGTTGGGATAAGAGAGAGAACAGCTGTCGGAGATCATTTTACTGTCTTTGGGTTTTACTCCTACCATTGGTGCTTATTCTATCTCTGAGGAAGTTTCAGGGTTTTCTCCTATATGGTTTCCCCAAGGAAAATATTTGTGTTTATTGTCTCTTGTGATTGATTGTTGTGCATGTTATTCTCTCAAATAATATCCTAAGATAATATTGTATAATTGATAAAAATATAACACCATGATGGTTCTGATGGAAGTGTACCTTGATATAGGAGAAAATGTCTCGTCATAATCAATTCCTTCCTTTTGAGAGAATCCACGGGCCACAAATCTGGCTTTGCACTTCTTATTACTTACATCAGTTGTATGTTTTATCTTGTATATCCATTTGGAAGATACCACACTTTTTCCTTCTGGATTTAGAACTATTTCCCATACATCATTCTTCATTATGGATTGGTATTATTTTGTCATAGCTTCTACCCATTCTTTATTTTGAACAACTGCTTCAAAAAAAGTAGGTTCTTTGTCTACAAGATCACACATCAAATCCACATAACTAGGAAATGGCTTTGGCTTCTTGCTCTCCCTTGTGGATCCTTTTGGAGCACCATACATTTCTGCTTATTGAATAATATCGTAGACCCAAACTGGCTTTCTCTTTTGGGATATATTCATGTGGGGAGGCTCTTGGGGCTCCAACATATCATGTTCTTCTGGAATATCATCATCATGAGAAGGTGTTAATTCCTTCATTGGTTTTGCAGCTCCGGGAGCTACAACTTCTTCATATGTTTCTTCAGGTTGGAACTTTCTCGACTTCTTGAGAGCTACATATTCATCAAAGGTTGCATCCCTTCTAATTTCCATATGATGGTAATCTGGTATATAGATTATGAAGGCCTTGGAGACCTCACAGTACCCAACAAATATTCATTTCTTTTTAGAAGGATTTAAGTTGGTTCTTTTCTCTTTTGGTATATGAACAAACATTGGACAACCAAATATCTTGAGGTGACTTACCTCTTGTTTCTTGTCGGTAAAAATTTATTCAGGGGTTTTGAATCCAAGTACACTATGGGATATTATGTTTTGGACATATATTGTTGTCCTTGTTGCTTCAACCCATAAGTGCATAGGAAGATCTTGATCATGGATCATAGTATTCATCGCTTCCATAATGGTTTGGTTCTTCCTTTCAGAAACACCATTCTATTGTGGATTATAGGGAGTGGTAAGTTCCCTCCTAATCTCAGCATCCTTGCAGAAGTTTCCAAAATCATTTGGAGTATACTCTCCTCCATTATCTGACCTAAGTGTCTTAATCTTTCTTTCGTAAATATTCTCTACCAAGGATTTGAATTCCTTGAACTTTCCAAACAATTCATCCTTTGATTTCAAAAATTAAACCCAAGTCTTATGAGAGTAATCATTAATGAAGGTTACATAATATACATACCCGCTTAAAGATGTTGAGGGCATATGACCACATACATATGAGTGTATAAGTTCCAATATTACTTTTGACTTGGTGTCTCTCTTCGAAAATGGATTCTTTATGTTCTTTCCTTTCGCACATCCTTTACATATTCCTTCATGATCAATCTTTAGGTCTGGTAGACCTGTGACTACCTTTCACACATGTGGTAGGAATTTGTATTTTATGTGAGCAACCCTTCTATGCCATAGTCACATGGAATTGTAGTATCATGAATCAAGGCTTCCTTTCAGCAACACCATTTTATTGTGGATTATAGGGAGTGGTAAGTTCCCTCCTAATCTCGGCATCCTTACAGAAGTTTCCAAATTCATTTGAAGTATACTCTCCTCCATTATCTGACCTGAGTGTCTTAATCTTTCTTTCGTAAAGATTCTCTACCAAGGATTTGAATTCCTTGAACTTTCCAAACAATTCATCCTTTGATTTCAAAAATTCAACCCAAGTCTTACAAGAGTAATCATCAATGAAGGTTACATAATATACATACCTGCTTAAAGACGTTGCAGGCATATGACCGCATACACCTGAGTGTAGAAGTTCCAATATTCCTTCTAACTTGGTGTCTCTCTTCGAAAATGGATTCGTTATGTTATTTCCTTTCGCACATCCTTTCACTACAACAAATCTTGGATTTAGCGTCCCATTTAGCGTCCTTTTTTAGTGTAATTTTTTTTTACATTGAGTGGTCAAACTAGACACTAAATGGGACGCGTAATGGCAAAAACTTAAAGTGTCTCAAAAAACGTCTTTTTTTGCTTCCTAGATAGCATCCTTTATGACGTCCAAAATAGCGTCTATTTTTTTGCTTCTAGAATAGCATCCAACTTTGCTTCCTAAACAACGTCGAGGTTTTCTTCCTAAATAGCGTCTAACTTTGATTCCTAAACGATGTTGAGGTTTTCTTCCTAAATAGCATCCTATTTTTCTTCCTAATGAGTGTCTTATTTTTCTTCTTAAATGACATCCCTGTTAGCGCCATATTTGCATCCTTAATAGCACCATGTTAGCATCCAAATTAGCATCCAATATTGCATCTATTTTTTCTACTACTTTAGCATCCCATTTTGCACCATGTTTTACTTCCAAATATATGCCAATTTTCGCTTCCAAATTTGCACCAATTTTTTCTTCCTTTTTGCATCGTGTTTTGCTACCAAAATGATGCCAAATATTTATTCTATTGTTGCACCATATTTTTCTTGCTATGTAGTGCCATGTTTTGCATCCAAAGGAACGTCTTATTTTTCTACCATATCAACACCATGTCATTAGCGCCATGTGTTGCATAATTTTTAATGCCTAGTTTCATGTCTTGTTTTTCTACTATACCAATGCCATGTTTGGCTTCATCATTAGCGCCACATGTTGCATCCTCTTTAATGCCTAGTTTCACATCTCTCATTTTTGGGTCACTAATTTAGTCATTTTTAGTAATTTTATATACGAATTTTGGTCATTTTGTCACTTATCTCTCATTGTTTGGTCACTTATCTCTAATTTTTTGGTTAATAATTTGGTTTTTTTAACTGATATTATAATATCATTAGGTCATGGAGGAATCGAACCACCAACCTCCTGCTTTCAAGGCAAGCACTCTTCCATTGGGATAGCACCCTTTAAGAATTTGGGAACCTAACTTACAGAGTCATCTATAATGGTAAAAAGGATCAGTACACAACTTTGAGTATCTAATGGTTAGAAAATGATGATAGATTGTATAAGCTCACAATATATGATCAAGCATGTTATGAAATCCATAAACCGTTTTTAGGAATTTTGAACAAAACTCAAGAAATTGGCTTAATGGGATTGCAAAAATCACTATTCCCTAGCAACCAGAAGTGTGCCACTATATGAGACCTATCAACAACAATTATCTTAGTGTGGACGCCAAGGATATAGTAGATAAGCATGATCATCCTAGAGCCATGTATAAGTGGAGAAATAAGGAGAATCAAAAGAGGATGATCAACCCAATAGTTGGTGCTTCACATGGATCCTATCCACCATGAGATAAGCAAATTTCCTTCTTCCATCAAGCTAATGAGCATCCACAAGGACAAACGGTTAGGATATATTGTGATGCCAATTCATAATGTTTATTCGCTTCCAAGGGGATGTTGCAGTGCTTGTACTGGGAGATCTACATGATCCCCAATAGCATTGGATATAAGCATATTCATGGGGCGATAGAGTATAGGATGAGGCTGTATTTTAATATTTTTCTTTGGCAAACCATGAATGATTTGAAACATTGGGAGAAGGAATATAATTGGATATACTTAACAAAATACAATCATGACAGGGCATAGGACTCTACTCTATAGTAATTGTGTAGATGTTAGAAATGGGTATAACTTCCTAAGGACTATGAACAACATCCATTTAAATATGAATACAAAACCTTCCATGTCAGAGGAATACTCGATGGCAGTGAGATTATTGTTTCTAACATAAAGAAACAAAGAAGACAGAAATGGAAGCTACAAGGGGATACACATGAATGCATACAAACCTGTCCCTTTCAAGAATACTCCTTTCACTGAGGCAATGATACCTTGGAGGAGAGAGGTCTCGAGATGGTGTATGATAACATTGAGCATAAGAGTAACGCTGGTTGAATCCATGACCTCTTCTCATACGTTTAGGTGTTCCCTTTGGGATAGTACTTCTTGCAGCAATCTGACTTTAATTAGGATGGGGAAGTGTACTCTTATCAACAACAAGACTACGACTTGATCCTTTTAATAACCTTCTGCTTGGAGGCTTGCTTTGACTTTTCAAAGGACTTTGAGCTAGGTTTTGTCATGAATTCCTACTCAATATCCTTCGTGGACTCATGCTTAAAGGCCTGCGAGCAATCACAGTTGGGATCTTACATAAATCCCCGCGACTTGGGTTATTGCTTACAACCTTGAGAGAAATCACACTTGGGCTCCTGCTCAAACTCATTCAAGGACTTATACTCAATACCCTTCTAGGAATTCCACTCAAGCTCATGTTTGAGATTATCCTAGGACTCCCACTCTGGTTCCTGCTCAAGCTCCTTCTAGGGATTCTTCTCAAACTCTTTCGAGGGCTCCTACTGGGACTCCTTAGAGAAAATTCCATTTATTAAATTAACAAGACAACAAAGTACACAACATACAATTATACAACACTAAACTTTATGAAATAATATAATGAATAATTCAAAGATAATATTATAATCAAAATGATAGACCTTAATAATACTTCCATGACATTCACTAGTCATTTCAATAAAAGGGGAAAGGAGACTGACCTAAAACTACTAGGGGAATCACTCTAAGGAGATAGATAATATGGACTCCTATGTGCCTTAAATTCAACAACATCCATCTCTTTGTTTTTTTCCTCGTTCTCTTTCACTAATTTGCTTTCTTCCACAATATCTTTAACCACAATTCCTTTCTCTTCCTCAATTCCTTGCTTGTCTAAAGTTTCTTTCATTGGTAATGTAATTAGTTTTGCTGCAGATAACTTACCCTCTAGATATTTTCTTTTAAGGTATTTCTTCACCAATGGAGTGAACTGACTATCCAATGACCATGCAACTGCTAACCAGGACAATACTATAACCAACAAGATAGGGAGTGGAGTTGGCAAGTGAACCAAACATTAAAATCATAAATTGTTGAATCAGTGCCCCTCCTGACTTTCCCAATGGATTGCATACCACATCTATTGCATCCTTTCCTTTAACCTATAAAAGAACTGAGAATGAGATGAAATATAATGAATTGAAACAATTTTTGGTTATCAAAAACGACCTACAATGATAACAAATTCAAAATCCCAGCGAGAGGAATAGTTTGGCATTATTCCTTAGCATAATCCCTACAACAAAACTTGACTATATTCTTTTAAAAAAAATATATGAAAGTGGAAATAGAATACAGAGAGGCCTTGAAAACTTGAGACAAAATGCAAAGGCAATATACCTTGGTGTCGTCATCAAGAGGAATATAAGCCATCTCTTTGCAAGGATCAAACAAAGTATATTTAGCACTCTTTCTAAAGATGTTTTGAAGAGCTTCAATATACACAGCTTCCAAAAGATGTGTCACACCAAATTTACCCAATAAGGGAGTGAGTGGTTCACTGCAGATAATGAGACCAAAGAAAGGTACTATTGTTGCCAGCAACACAGTAGGTGTGATGGTAGCTACTACTCCCCAACCATATTTTCAGAATATAACTCTGCTTAGAAACATCATGGTGAAGGTAGCAATTCTTGTGCATGTGGAGAAATCCCCCATGAATGCATAATATTCATTTGGACTTGGAAACTGTCAGACACACAAATTATCTTAGTCATATTCCGTATATTAGAAGCACACAAAATCTTGCTTCAAATTTTCTTAGCTAAAGGTTGAGTGAGTGTTCTAGCTACGACAACAATGGCTAAAGACAGATAATTATCATATTTAGCGGGTTCTACTATCCTTAAAACAAAAATGTAAAGAAATGGAAAAGCATATGAAGGGATTCAAAGTTATTTAGATGCTTCACACTAGATTTTCGCCAACTAAGAGGAACAACCCAATTAATGCACTAGTGTTTTGATTACCTTGTATGATTGGGCCTCCTCAAGTGAGAAGTATGACAACAATGAAAATGAAATTAGGAATAGTCCTTGAGCCCTTAAAGTTGATGTAAATGGATATGCATGTGTGTGTGTGTGTATGTCTGGCTGGAGAGATATGTCAGAAGGCATGGATCTTTGTACTTGTTTCAGCAAGTACTAGTGATAATTACATAACATATTTAAGTTGTAAACATTTAGGTTCTCATACTGAGGCTGTGTAAAGTAGATTATGCATGCATAGGTATCCCCATATAGAGTATCCACTAACATGACACATATTATTATGCATATATGTATCATGTGTGAACAGGAATTATGTTGCCAAAGAACCTAAGATCTGACATATATTACCTATACCTTCAGTTTGGAGTTCCATGTGAATTCAACAAGGTTGATGCTAATACCGTATGCAACCACCAAAGTGGCAAGGTCTCTCACCAGGGAAAACTTTAGTGGCGAAATTTCGTCTATTGGCTAATTTTTGCGTTTTCTTCAAAAAATAAATTCGCTATTTGGTCATTTTTAGTCTCTAATATCACCTATATTTATATAAAATATGTTTTTTTCATAATATTCACCAAAATTTACAAGTTTCAGTGTAAATTTTATATTTCATTTTTAATATTCGCCTACCTACCTATATATATGTTTTTTGCAATCCAAAATTATCGCCTAGAATACTATACTTAAGTATACTATTATAATCCTTAAAAAATACCCTATCTCTCACATATCTTGAAGTCAATAGGAACTTAAAACTCTCCATCATTCCCATCTTTGGTTTCTCCTGTAAAAAGTTCGAGAGGTTGAGTTAAAGAACCTAAAATAACTTATGTTCTTAACAGAACACATTCGAAAACTTGCAAGAAATTAGCATACATATATACCTTCTTCTTACGAGATTCTCCCTTGGGAAGTGTAGGATCGTCCACTACAAATTTATTTACCCACCAGTAGATTCCACATATTGTAAGCCCCAGCAGCACCAAAATGTGCATCATTCCCTTCAAGGAGACTGCCCAATCATCCAAACCAGGCCCAATATTCTTACGCATATGGGAGAAATACTTAACAGTTCTCCTCGAAAAAATCAAGGCTCCATTGGCTCCTAGGCCAAACAGAGGGTAGAACTGGTTTGCTTCATCCACTGTTGTAATCTTGAAAACAGCCCCAAATATCTCATCCCTTATATTGGTACAACTTGTATCCATTTTCATTTTCAAAATAGACTTGTTTTAAATATAAATCCAAAAAACCAGCATCACCCATCTATAGAAATGAATTGCAATTACCAAAATGCAACTCAAACTACGTGCCCGAATAAGCTTTTGAAATCTCTTTCTACTTTAAACGACTCTAACAAACTTACACCATCTTTTGCAATAAATCCATCCACAAAACAACTCATTCTATTTTTTTCAAAATATTTTTCAATTTTTCGAACCGAAGCGTATTAGTAGTTGCATTGGAATATTAGTGCCTTACAAAAATTGTACAATAAGCCTAATGTGAACTACTTTGCTTCATAAGCTAAGGTGCATACTTTATTACACTCACATATTATACTGTATCATGCTATGTCTATATTTTTTACTTTAAAAACATTACAATACAACAGTTCTTCTTTGATAATAAACCTAATCTCTGAGAATACTAGTGTGTTTATACCACAACATTACTTCCCAAGTTTAATTTGTGTCAAATATTCGCCACTGTAATGTGCATCGAACACCAATATGTTTATACTAGCATGCATATCAAAGACGACAACCAAATCCACAAGTGAGTGCTTAAACAAATTCTTAATGAATTTCTCTCATCAATTCGTTCAATCAATTATGTTTTATCAAATTCTCAAACCTTTCATTATCACCACTTAACAAAGAAATCTTTTTTAGACCATAGCTCACCACTAGACCAAAGAAAGCCTTTTTAGACCATAGTTTAAAATGAATTTTTATTTAGAAAAAATTTAAAGTTTTGATTAGAATCTTATTGGCCTTAATCGAAGACCCACCCTTCCAAAATGATCCTTATGAGTTGTGTTGATAGATGATCAACCCTAGAAAGAGTTAGCCAAGGGTTTTATTGGGTGGTACCATTCATTCAGTTTCCTTCATAGTTTTTTAAGTGGTCGTTTTATTTCAAGTTTATGTTATGACCAATTAAACTATATGTTTTGGTTTAATACACCACTATGTTTGGTAAACCAAAATAACCGTCCCATAGTGAAAGATGTCATTCTCCCAAATAAATCCAAATATAAAATATTTTGAAACCCATACTTAAAAAGCGAGCTTTCAGAACTCTACACTACATAAATCGTTATGAGTTTGCACACAGGAATGGATCTGATCATAGCTTCATCTAGGCCATATGATTGAGTAATTATTTGCCAACCTTCTAGGTATTGGAATCCTTCCACTAAATAAGCATAAACGTGTATATTAGTCCAAACTCTTACGTCTCCTCCTGAAAAAATGTCTTTGGCAAAAATCTTGTAGTAACTTACCACCAGTAAAGCGTTGCCTAGAACTACAACAATGGCTATCAGTGAAGGGGTGATGGTGGTGGTGGCGTAGTTGTGCTTAGTGGGTCCTTTACTTATGGATGCATCTGGTGAGGCTCCCCATCCAAACTCATATCTACATGTTGAGATTTCCCTTGGACGAGATTGCTCCGGAGGCAAATTCATGGCCAATTTATTTAACATTTCTACTTCAAACCTATAAATTTGTTGAAAATATATATATGTAATTAGTTACTATGTTCGTGGAGAATGAAGGATAATAAAACCACTGCAAAATCATAAATAACACCACTACAAATTCAAAGTGAATTGATGTAATTACACAATCACCTTAGAGAAAGCGTATTCATGGTGTGCTAAACTCTACAAAATGATGGAATAGACTACCCATTAGGAAAATATACTCCATGGGTACAATTTTCATGAGTTTTTGAGCTGATTAAAGTAAAACCAACACATTCTAAACTTCTAAATGAAACTGATATTGAATCACAGACACCTAGCCCCGAGACTGCCAAATGTTATGGATTTCTTCTTTCATGATTTTGATTATAAAATCCCTATATGAGAAAGAAACTGGAACCTGGCCCAGTAATTTCCAAATTGTAGCGACAATAGAGATTTCTCTCATGTAAGCAACTTAGGTAGCCTTGGGATCTGTACCCTTGTTGGATCTGAGATCCACAGAGAAAATAATATACAGAATTTAATAACAGACATTCAACAATGAACACAAGGTTTACTGTGGTAAAACCCTCGAGAGGGAAACATCCACGGAGCAATGGTATCGGTCTTCCTTATTATTCAATGAATGAAGATTACAATAGCTTACAACTCTCCAACTCTTCTCTATGAGAATACAAGAAATATATACATTTATTTAATGGTTACTCTTAACTGAACAAAATAAATTAATTCGGTAAGTTCGTTATGTAGCCACCGAGAGAACGGTTGTCACTCGTTTCCAACAATCTCCACCTTGACAACAATTTACCTGATACCTTGCTCATTGCTCTACTTATCACCTTTCCTGCAAGACTAGAGAAGCTAGGCACCACTGCAGCTTCTCTAAAGTAACTGGCTTCGTGAACTTGTCTGCACTATTCTCTTTAGTGTGAACCTTTTCAAGAAACACTCCACCTTCATCAACAACATGTCTAACAAAATGGTATTTTATGGGAATATGCTTTGTCTTACTGTGATAAGCTGGATTTTTAGCCAAATGAATAGCACTTTGACTATCACAAAAAACTTTTATAGTGTTCTGAACTTTTCCTAACTCACTCAGCAAACCTTTTAACCAGACTGTCTCTTTGCAAGCATGTGAAGCAGCTATATATTATGCTTCTATAGTGGATAAAGCAACAATATTCTGAAGCTTTGACATCCAACTAATAGCTCCACCTACAAGAGTAAAGACATAACCTGAAGTGGACCTCCTCTTGTCCAAATCACCTGCAAAATCAGAATCAACATAACCACAGACTTCATCACTACAACCATCAAAAGTGATACAATATTTGCTTGTGCCTCTTAGATACTGAAGCACCCATTTAACTGCTGCCCAATTCACTTTTCCTGGATTTTCCATGTATCTACTGACAACACCAACTACATGTGAAATATCTGGTCTTGTACTTATCATCGCATACATTAGACTTCCTACTGCATTAGCATATGGTATATGAGACATATACTGCTTTTCTTCATCATTTTTAGGACTCAAACCTGAAGAAAGCTTGAAATAAAAAGCTAAAGGAATATTAACAAGTTTCACCTTATTCATACCGAATCTCTGAACTATTTTCTCCACATACTTATTTTGTGATAACCACAGCTTACCATTTTTTCTATCTTTATGTATCTGCATGCCCAAGATATGATTTGTTGCTTCTAGATCCTTCATATCAAATGTCCTAGCCAACTGAACCTTTAACCTATTGATTTCAAACATGTTCTTGCTTGCGACAAGCATATCATCAACATATAACACCAAAATAATGAACATGTCATTTTCCAACTTTTTAAAGTATACACAATGATCATACTCACTCCTAGTAAAATTCTGACTCACCATGAAAGAATCAAACTTCTTGTACCATTGCCTGGGAGTCTGCCTGAGGCCATACAAAGACTTTTTGAGCTTGCAAACAAACCTCTTGTTGCGATTCTGAATGAACCCTTCTGGTTGTTCCATGAAAATTTCATCTTCTAAATCCCCATGTAATAAAGTTGTTTTGACATCTAGCTGCTCTAACTCCAAATCATACAAGGCAACTAGTGCTAACAAAATTATGATAGAAACAAGTTTTACAACTGGTGAAAATATCTCATGAAAATCAATACCTGCTTTCTGAGAAAATCCTTTTGCAATCAGTCTCGCTTTGTACTTTGATACAATGTCATCAGCTCCTTTCTTCAATTTGTACACCCATTTGCAGCTAACCACTTTCCTACTCTCTGGAAGTTCCACAAGATCCCATGTCTTGTTCTTTGCCAAAGAATCCATTTCCTCTTTCATTGCAAGTTTCCATTTGTCACTATCAAACACTTTCAATGCTTCCTGATAACTGCCAGGTTCTCCTTCATTAGAAATTAAAGCAACAGATGTGACAAAATCATCATACCTCTTTGGAAAAGTTTTGTCTCGTGTAAATCTTCATAAAGATTGCTGTGGTATCTCTTCTATTTCTGTTTGCTCATCATCCTCTTCCTGAGGAGTGTCCACATGAATATCATCTTCCTAGACATCCTCATGATTTCCCTTTGTAGATGACTGAGTATCAAACTGAACTTGCTGAAACTGTGGGACATTAACCTGTTTCAAATCATTACTCACATCTAAATTTGATAGAGAAAGTTCATTAAATGTTACATCTCTGTTTATGATGATTTTGTGGATAGTAGGATTCCACAATATATATCCCTTAACACCATCACCATATCCAACAAAGATCACTTTTCTTGATTTAGGATCTAATTTGGACTGCTGATTTTTGGGAATAAGAGCATAAGCTTCACAACCAAATACTCTAAGATTAGAATAATCACATTGTTGACCTGTCCATACCTCTTCCGGAATTTTGCAATCAATGGCTGTTGATGGTGATCGATTGGCCAAGTAACAAGCTGTAAGCAATTCCTCTCCCCACAATTCCTGCTGCAAGTTTGCATTACTGAGCATACTCCTTGCTCTTTCAAGAAGAGTCATGTTCATGCGTTCAGCAACGCCATTCTGCTGCGGAGTGTAAACAGTGGTCTTATGCCTCTCGATCCCATCCTTCTTGCAATAATTATCAAATTCCTTAGAAGTAAACTCGGTTCCATTATCTGTTCTAAGACATTTAATGGACCTGCCAGTGCTCTTTTCAACCAAAGCTCTAAACTGCTTAAATATATCAAAAACATCAGCTTTTTTCTTTAACAAATAGATCCATACTTTCCTCGAGTAATCATCTATAAAACTGACAAAATATGATGATCCCCCATAAGAAATTTTAGGAGATGGTCCCCATAGATCAGAATGAATATAGTCTAGGATACCTTTACTAGTGTGTTTTCCAGATTTAAATTTTTGTCTAGCTTCTTTACCATAAACACAATGCTCACAAAACTTCAAATCTACACATTTTAAACTAGGAAGCAACTTCCGATCAGCAAGTACCTTCATTCCTCTTTCGCTGATATGATCTAAACGCTGATGCCATAATCGAGTGAAGTCTACTGCACCAACTGATGCTACTGTTGCTTGATCGATTTCCGTTCTCCCTTCAATTTTATACAGGTTCCCGACTCTGTTTACCTTCATAACAACCAAGATACCTTTCGATATCTTCATAACTCCACCTTGAACCGCAAATTTGTAACCAACATCATCAAAAACTCCCATTGATATCAAGTTCTTCCTTAGTTCAGGTACATGTCTCACATCTATTAGAGTTCTAACAATCCCATCATACATTTTAATTATGATACTCCCTATCCCAACAGTTTTACATGTAACATTATTTCCCATATAAACTATACCGTCATCTACAGATTGGTATGTGTGAAACCAACTTCTATGAAGACACATGTGATGAGATGCTCTAGAATCAACTAACCAACCATAATGATATTTTGAGACATTAGAAGTAGTTAATACCTCATCAATCATACCTGAATCATTTTCTACTATGTTTGCCTCATTTGTAGAGTTCTCCTCCCTAGAAGCTTACTTGCGTTTCCAACAATCTTTCTTAAGATGTCCTGCTTTATTGCAAAACCAACACTTCAATTTACTCTTTTTGCCCTTTGACTTTGATCTTGATGTACCCCTTGAATGTTGTCCTCTTTCACTAGTTCTTCCCCTAGCTATCATTACTTCTGATGTCGAGTTTTCAAGACTAGATTTCTTTCGAGTTTCCTAAGAAATTAAGGCTCCCACAACATCATCAAAGGTAATAGATTCAACAGAACTAAAATTGATAGAGGTTACAAAATGTGCCCATGACTCGGGCAGAAAGCACAACATTAAAATCGCCTTGTCTTCAGAACTAATAATATCTTCCATACTAGACAACTGACAAACAAGAGTATTGAACGCATTCAAGTGATCAGAAATTTTTGTACCTTCTTTCATACGCAAGGTAAATAACTGTCGCTTTAGGAGGATTTTATTTGTCAAGGATTTAGTCATATACAAACTTTCCAGTTTTATCTAAAGACCGACTGCTGTAGTTTCAGACACAATATTAAATAAAACATCATCGGCCAAGCATAATCGAATATCACTCAGAGCTTTTTCATCTATCTCGTTCTAGTCTTCATTGGACATATCATAGGGTTTCTTGGTTTTCCCTACCAGTGCCTTCGCCACTCCTTGTTGTACTAGCATATCCCTCATCTTGACCTTCCACAACTCGAAATTGTTGCTTCCATTGAATTTTTCAATTTCAAATTTAAAACTGTGTGTTTTTGCCATTTTCTCAAGATTTTTTTTTTTTTTTTTAAATATCAGTGCTCGTTACTTTTATTTGAAAAATATATTTCCAAAAAACTTGCGGCACAAAGCTTGACTTTCAAATTTTTTTATTTATTCCAAAACTTTCCAGTTATTCCAAACTTCCAAATTTTTATTATTCTTTAACACAAGTCTTTATTCCATAAATAATAACTTCACCGCTTCCAAACTTTCAATAAATAATATCACCATTCTATTTTCTTAACTCAAAGAATCCACTATAAAAAAAGAACTGTCTTTTTCCTCTTTCCTTTAACAATATCCTTTATATATATATATATATATATATATATATATATTCTTATATCCAGATTTTTAATATCCTTGGAAAAAAGAAAAGAAAAAAATTACAGTTATCCAAACTCCCATCAAATTCTGTTTCCATAGACAGGAGACTCCTTCAACGGTGAGCGTTCTCCAAAATACAAACGTAGCATTATATTTTCAGAGTCTAAACAGCAGACTCCTCCTCCACGCTGTCACGCTTTAGTCTCCACGTTCAGCACAAGCAGCCAGCCTTCTTTTCCACGCTTTTCAGCAATCAGCAACACGCTCCAAGGTTCCAGGCAAAGCTTCAAGCTCATCTTTAGGCATTCAAGCTCTGGCACCACTTGTTGGATCTGAGATCTACAGAGAAAATAATATACAGAATTTAATAACAGACATTCAACAATGAACACAAGGTTTATTGTGGTAAAACCTTGGAAACATCCACCGAGCAATGGTTTTGGTCTTCTTTATTATTCAATGAATGAAGATTACAACAGCTTACAACTTTTCGACTTTTCTCTATGAGAATACAAGAAATATATACATTTCTTTCATGGTTACTCTTAACTTAACTGAACAAACTAAATTAATTGGGTAAGTTCGTTATGCAGCCACCAAAAGAACTGTTCTCACCCGTTTCCAACAACCCTGTCTACGAATAGATCATGCATGTAATCTGAACTGCGGCCATATCTGTTGCTATACAGACCTGCATTAAATGCACGATTCCTCCTGTACAGACAGACTGTGTTCACTCTGGTGTTGTGCAGAAGACTTTCTAAACCAAACCAGGTAAAATATAACACAACATTCAGATCCATACAGACTATTTGATAACCAAAAGCTAAATCAGTCTTGGTGAAATATTATTCCGTGTTGAGTTAAGCACGCAACTCAGCAATCCTCAGAAATGGATAACAGTTCTGGATCGTTATCTTGCTCAGAGCCTTTTAATCTGTGCAAGTTCTGCACTCTCTGTGTTGCTTCTTCATAATGATCAGTGTTGGAGATTCACAAGGTGCAGTACTAGGCCTGATTTGTGGTTTTGTATGCTTGTATGCAGGGTAATTCAGTAAGGATGAATCTAAGACCCAATCAATAGAATGTTGTATGCCCCGAAACAGTAGGAACCACTGGGATCCTGAAAATACATCAGTGTAAGAGTCAATGACGGCCTGAATATGAGATGGAGGATGCCTGCGTTTGTTGTCCTTTGGAAAACCACACAAAGCATCACATACTTATTCAAACTAACATTTTTAACAGTTGGCCTACTAGAGAGCAGAAAATTAGCATAAGAAGTTATACTTGTACAATGTATACCTTACCATCTTTGTGAATTATGTAGGTTTTGTGATACCCTTCATAAACTACTCTTCTATCAAATTGGTAAGGGTTTCCTGCAATGATATCCGGTATCCCAACAGTGGAGTCACATCACAGTGCACAATGTCTCAAAAAGGGATGATGGCAGGTAGTTGAACACCTTTGTGTGATCAATGTGGGTTACTCGGCATCCTTGACCCATCGAAACTGGTATGGCCTAAGATGATATGAAATTGATAGTTTGACCTCCTCTACCAACTTTTGGAAATGCCAAGTTCTTTTGGAAATACCAAGTTCTTTTGCAATCTATTTTTTTATCTTGAAGTTTTGTGTGAACAGAGTTTCCTAGTTGTTGGTAGAGTAATCTCTCGCCATCAAGTTTATTTGAGAATCAATGGAGATTGGACTACTAACATCAAGTCATCAACATTTAATTTCCAGCTTCTTGTTGTTATTCAACAAGTAGGGCCTTGACTTACTTGGCTTCTTTAGCCAGTAATGTGTGACCCTCTTCATTGGTATGACTTCGCATTTTATGATAAGATTACAGAACTTCTTCTTGCCATTTCCAAAAACAGTTGTGAAACTATTTGCTCCTTTATTCTATTAACTTTCGGTGGTTAAATTTTGATTGGATCAATTAGCCTTCAGCAACTTAGCTTCAATCTTGGAAGCTAGTTGAAATGGCATGCTCCAGTAAAGAAATCAGGAAGAGTTCTGACTCTTTTCTAATGTTAGGACGCGAACTTGAAATGAATTTGATGCATAGTGTATCCTTGGGTTATTGTACCTCAAGTTTGATGAAGATATTGCTGAATACCTCGATGAACTGTTGGGAAGTCTTACCATGAAGTTGTTTGAGGGATAAAGTTGCTTCCTAACGGCTACTTTTAAATCATCCTAGTTGCTGATAGATTGTTGATAGATTGTTGGTTTGAGGATGTCGAGGTCTTAGTGTGAGTCTACCACCAATTTAGTTCAAAAAGTGTAACTGCTCTTACTACAATATATATAAGAGTGGACCACCCACTGTTAAAAACATCAGAAAAATGTCAAATTTAGAGAGTCACAAGCTTTACAATTTTCTATGTTGTAAGGTTTTGAAGAACTTCTATGAACTCGTATGAGATAATTGATATCGGGTGGTGTTTAAGTACATCGCTTACATCCATTCTGCTTAATTATTTTGTTTAGATATGTTGATCATTCTTCAATTATTAATGATGTCTAGACTCTATATTTTAGTCGAAACAGTCTGTCATAAAATTCTCAGCTTTCATTTGACATCAAATTTCAGGTTTAATATTTATCGCAACTTAGAGAAAACATATAAATGCAATGTGAAAAACCAACGTAAAATGTAAGTTAAATTATCTACCTTTACACAAGTTTCAGCCTCTGATAAAGCCTTGGAACCAACAGCGGGAAAGGGCTCGATCTGAAAATCCAAATCACTATCATGATCCTGAAATGCATGCACAAAATAAATAATGAAAAGTGCCCAAAATAAATAATGTAAAGTACAAAAAGTCGATTTAAATTGGAAGACAAGAATATTTTTTTGAAAAAAGGACAAAATTGTCGACATTGTCTTGCGATTAACAATTCCAATGCATCACGCCATGCAACTGAATTATATACAAAAACTGGGAGGTAGTTATTTCCTGCAAGTGTTTCCCCTTGCCAAGGTATACCATAAAAACAAGCCTGGATATGAATAAGGGAGTAAGCTTGTCATTTAATACAAGTATTAATAAAAAGTTAAAAACAGTAATTTAAACTCTGTCATTTGATCTGGAAAGAATAAACAAGTTCTCAAGGAGTCAACAATTAAATTGTCTTCGTTGTCTTGAAATATGGACTAACCAATAAGGCAAATCGTACAACCGCATTATTCCCATCAATGGTACATAAAGAGGAAAATAATTTCCTTCCCATCAAATAATTGCATCCCAACAATATATGTTGTGTACACGATACTACATCATACATAGAGGTAATCATGGAAATGAAAAGACAGTCATCATCTAGAGTTGTTTTCCCTTGTGATCAAAACACATTATTTTGGAAATTGATAGCCTTTGCTGATTTATACATGAAACATTGACGGTTCACCAAATCCATGCAAATACTGGTCTTTACAGACTTGAAGTCAACGACAAATTCCAATTAAATAATATTATACCTTAAAAGTCTTGACAGTCAACAAGTCAATGACAACTTCCAATTAGATATTATTATTATAATAAGAATAATTTTACACTGCACGATTGACAAAATTTCCCAAAAGAGGGGTGGCTTCTCCATAGGCCCAACCAAGCGACCTGCAAAAACAACTTCCAAAAAGTCCCCTAAAAAGCATCCAAAAGGTTTTTGTTGTTTGATCATTTTACTGACCCAGGAGGCCCACTTTTCATTTACCATTTAGGGTGGAACAGTGCACGGATTGCCCTATGTAAATTCTGGTGTGCAAATGAGGAGGTCGAGTGCGCACTCTGTAAATTTTAGTGTGCAAATGAGGAGGTCGAGCACGCATAGGAGGTCGAGCGCGCAGAGAGTAAATATTTTGGGTGTTTTTTTTGTTTTTTAATTATTTGTAATTTTTATATATTTGAAATTTGAAATTTTTATTTGTTATTTTAAATTTGTATATATATATATCTATCTATATATATGTTATTTATTTAAAAAAAATTATTATGTATAATTTATATATATATAATTTTGGTAAATTTTATTTATTATTTTGTGTGTGAAATATTTTTTCATATATATAATCTATACACATATATTTGTATCCATAAATTGAAAATTAAATTTTAATATGAAAATAAAAATTAGATTTAATTTAAAAATAAATTTTGATAAAAAAAATTAAATTAAGAGTTTAATGATGATGACAATGATGAGATTGATGTTGATGACGATGTCACTCGTGATGGCAATGACAATGTCAGTCACAATGATGATGATGATGATGATGATAACTGAATCATTGTTGTCATCATGGCCACCATCGTCGTCACAGAGATCATCGTCATTATCATCATCTTCATAAACAACATCAGCATCATCAACATCAACATCATCATCATCACCATCACCATCATAATCGTCATTGTCGTCATGATGATCACTATCATCGATATCATCATCGTCGTCAACAACATCATCGTTGTTGTCATTGTCATCACAATCGTCATAAAAAATAGCATCATCATCATCATCAATGTTCATCCTCATAATCATATTGAACAACAACATCATCGTCTACATCGGTAACACCATCATCATCATCATCAATGTTCAACCTCATAATCATATTAAACAACAACATCATCATCTACATCAACAAAATCACCATCATCATCATCACCATATCGATCATCATCATCATCTTCATCATCATGATAATCATTGACATCTTCATCAACATCATCATCATCATCAAGAACATCACCATCATCATAAGCATCATTGTCGTCATCGTCATCGTCAGTAATCATCATCATCATCATCATCATCATCATGACGGTGATGTTGATGACGACATCATTGTCGATGGTGATGTCAATGGGGATGACAATGCCAATGTCAATGATGATAATGATGATGATGATTATGAAAAATAAAGACATATTGTAAGATATTTCTCTTACTAAACAACAAGGGCCTAAGGTGGCACATGAAGTAGAGATTGTAGTGAAACTTAAACACCAATAGCAACATCGGATGTAGAGTCATAGTTTGTTCATCTAAAGAGGAGTCTACATAAGCATTTGAAGGAGATTCCTAAGAAGGGCATAACAAGGAAGAATAATATGTGACGATGCATGATTTAAAGGAACTACATGTTGAAGAGTCAAAGACAAACAAACAATAGCTAAGGTTGTTTTATATCGCTACTCATATTGTTCTGTGAAAAAATGTCATCAAGGAAAGGTTGTGAGCATCAAAAACCTACAATGAACCTAAATAGAAATACAACAACACCCGATATACAAGTACATGGAGGAATGAAAGTAATGTATGTTGATATTGGTTATCACAAATAAAACAAGAAGACACATGAGAAATCATGCACACTATTGAGGTGGCCATGCAACAACTAGTCCCAATGCACACATTCGACTAGGATAAATGTAGGCTCGTTCTTGGTACCAATTGACTACATTGGTTAACATATCACATTATATGGATTCCACTCATATTTCAAGTTAAAAATACATAAAGGGGGATGGAATGAAATGTACCTTAGGAAACACCTAGGGAGGATAAGTAATGTAATATTAGGTACCTAGGTAGGCACCGAAGGGGAGATTGAAATGTACAAGTATGGATTGTGCCAATGATTCCTTCTCTAAGGAGTAGTACTTGATGACGATTATCCTACCTTAATGGTTTTCTCTACATTCTTGTGTTTATTCTTGTATGGATGCATTCTATCATTATGAAGTTAAAGGTTTATATTTTATCTACCAAGATTCAATACATACTACCATGGAAGACATTCCAACATTTCTTGTATACTTCATACGCATATTTAACGAGTTCACAAACATATATAATGAGTTTACAAATATAGTTGTGCAAAGAGATGTAATGACCAAATCGGTAATGCTCCGAACCATTAGTCAAATGCATAATTGTCTCTCGTTGTATAATTTTATGCACCCTCCTAAAGGGGTGGTGTCAAATACTAAAAGAGGGCATTCAACCTCATGGGCAATGGAAGATGAAGGTTGGGTTTTCTCTAGAAACACGCAATCTTGAGATCACTCACCTTTGGACTTTTTGTCATTGGATTGCAAAGATCTACTTGAATCTGGGAGGAATGTGGCATACTTTTTAAACAGAAAGTTTGATGGAGTTGCAAGCCAAACACCTAGATCACAAGAAGAGTCACCTTTGCCCTATAGAATAATTTTGGACTCTAAAGTTGTAAAGAGGGAAGTGGTGGTTAATATAAGTTTAGTTATGCTTACAATTTATCCTTAGTTTGGCTTATATCTATATATTATGAGGATATTGCATTTGCAAACTTATGCATTACTAATTACCTCGTGATGAACATAATGTTTGAAAACAATATTAAAACAACAATGTCACATTAAGAGGTATGTATATGTATATATTAGCTCAAGCTAATGGTTCCATGATATGTTTGGATTACTTTAAAAATGTAATTTTTTTTAAAACAATAAAAGATTTTTTTTTTTTGCATAACGATGCATAAGGGAAATGTTTGTTTGTAAACACCAATTCTTTTATTTCCCAATGAATCAAATTTAAACATTCCATTCTCTGTGAATGGCTAAATTGTCTCTTTGTTTATGACTAGAGATAGAAAGATGCATACATCAAATTATTAAATTATGCTTTGAATTGGACTCTACATTTACATTTATAAATAGAGATAGAAGCATGCATGCATCAAACGACTGAGTTATGCTTTTAATGAGCTTGAGAATGAAAAATTCAAATAACTAAATTACACTTTGAATAGATTCTACCTCTTCGCTTATGAGCAAAGATGGAAGCATACATACACCAAACAAGATTTATGTTTGTAGTGAGCTTAAGATTGAGATATCCATAATTAGGCTTTGCAATATTTAAACGTACCCGCACATATATTTGTTATATAATTATATCTAGTTAAAAATATATACCATTTATATATCTTTCAAAGCTAGTTTAGGATTGTGCTCAACAAAGATGAGTTTTGGGCTTTTATTCTTTTATCTCTCAAAACTTTTTACATGGAAAAGTTATTATAATTTATATCGATTATGTGAATCATTATAAATAGAAAATGAAAGTATGAAAATTTTATTGGTTATCTTTTAATTATTATAGTTTTGTGGAATTTATAGAAATCTATAATATCTATCTTTTTTAAACAAGATTAAAAAATATAATTATAGGATTGGATGTCGTTCATTTACTTAGAATTTTAATAAATTTAAAAAGTTGATTATGAGTTAGATTTGAAATTTTTCATATTTTATAATCAATAAAAAAAGAAATATATTTTTATTTAAAAAAACCAGTTTAATATTTAAAATTAAAAAAACATTAGATAACCATATATACATTTATTTTAAGAATGATGATGATGATGGTTAACGTCTCTTGAGACCAAACTTTGGTTTATTGAACCTAAAGAAATGAATAATTTATTAGGTAATTATTTTTGGGAATCTTATTTTATTTTCAAGGATAATGGTTTAAAAAAACAATGAAATTACTTAAATGTTTTTTTTTTTATAAATATTGTTTGAAAATTTATAAACAATTTAATTAAATACTTTGTCCAACACCATCTACATCAACTTTTATTATCATGATGACCCACAAAAAGCTAACATATACTAATATTATCATGATGGCCCACAAAAAGCTAACTTATACTAGGAGAATAACACCATTATGAAAAATTACTTTAATAATGAAATAAAATTTTAATAATAATAAATAAATAAAAATTAATTAAAAATGAACGATACAATGTTTAAGAATTAAAAATCTAAGTAATAGGTTAAATTAAATTAAATTTATACATATCGATAAAAACTGATTTTAGAAATTTTAATCTCAAATTTAAACTTTAAAAATATGGATTAATAAATATAATATAATAGTACATTTCATTCTAAAGTATTTTATTTTTTTCAAAAAAAAGGTATATTTATCTTTTTTTATAATATTGCATTTCATCATGTTGAAGTATTATCTATTTTTCTTTAAAAAAATGGTATTTCTATCGTTTTTCAATATAAGTATATTTATCTTTTTTAATATAATGAAAAATAATTAAAATAAATTCTTATTTATATAGTTTTTTTTAACTTTATAATTTAACTATTACTATCATATCGTATGAATATCATTTTTTTCTTAGCATAAGTGAAAGGTAAACCAACACTTTACTAGAATCAAGGTATAATCATTATAAATGTTAAACCAAAACTACTCTCATAGTAAATAAACTCAAATATAAAATATGATAGTACACAAATGAATATTTCCACCAACACTAATCCAAAGTAGATTAACATAAAAATTGAAATCATAAAACAAGAATATCATGTGGTGGCGAACACAAATATGAGGGCAAGGGATCACTGTCACCATTACTATGTGGTCCTCCCATCCATATGGTTCTAGTCTTATTTTCAATAATTTTGATTCTTTTGCTACAGTGGCTTTTCCACTTTAGAGATTACTAAGGAAAGCACATGAATTTTATCATTTAATGATTAATTTTGAAGGTTATAAGTTTGGTAATGGTGACTCTCTTGATGTTCTTTGATTTGATGACCAAGACTGTATATGTGATGACCAATGTTCTATTAACACCATTGTGATTGAGATGGATATTGGGCTCTTGGATTAATAGTTCAATAATTGGCATAGGTGGGTTATGTTCAACTCCACTTTTTTTACTCACACTACAATATGTAGAGAAAATTATTACACTTAACTATTTTTTACTGACACTACAATATGTAGAGAAAATTGTTACACTTAACTATTTTGACAATGCAAAAGAAACTTCAATTATTGGGGCTTTATTAAAGTTTATACCATTATTTTCTTCCATATCAAATTAAAGTCCTAATACAAATGAATTTCCATGTGAAGTAGAATTCAAACTAACACCTAGCAAGGAGACCTTCTAAGTGAAGGGTATAGGGGGAGGTGGTTATTTATCACCTAGCTAGGTGACCTTCTAAGAGAAGGGTTGAGGGGGAGATGGTTATTTAAGGACTCAATTCATTGCTAAGTAGATTTGCAATAATGGAAGAACTAGAATAGATGCTTGTAAGACTTTGGTTTATTGTAGAAAGGGATTTGTCGCTACAGCGATGAATTTTTGGTGCTATTGTGACGAAAGGTCCATAACGTTGCTAGAGTAACGAACGTCAAGGGATTTTTCAAAATTTTCCAAAATTTTCCAAAAACTTAAACTGCTTTTCCATGAAAACAACGATTTTAACTTTTTCGTGGCAAACTTTCATGGGACTTTTGAGCTATATGTAGTAGTGTATGCTGATTCCAGTAGTTTTCTTATTTTAAAAAAGAAATTAATTTGGTAATTCTTGCATGTGTGTCAATAAATTTCCTGTGGTTTGCTTCAAAGAGGGGTGATAAAATTTTAAGTGTATCGCCTGACACAGGAGGACACTGAACATTCTTTGCTTGGGAGTGATTGATGCTTTTTCATTTCGTTTCAAATCTAGTCCTTAATCTGAATGCAAGCTGATTTGGGATCGAAGGTTCGAACCGCTACTTTGGATGTCAGTGCGATTGGAGCAACTTCGATTCTACCCCATTGCTTTGTCAACAATAATGGGCCCAGGCGCCCATACTATAGCATGGTATTTTATATTAAATTGTAAGTATAAACTATATCTACATATATATAACACAACTAAGCTATGTGTATCGGATATGGCTTCATTGTGAAAGTTGGAATGGTGTAACTCGCACTAACAAACTTCATAGACTAATGGAAGTAACTATTGATATCCCAATGAGCTAAATCGATGGATTACATTGATTCTATTTGTTTTATTATTTTCTTATTTTAAAATTACGATGGATTGGGTGTTTAAAAATTGATAGGGTTCGGCTCCTCATTCGCTGTCGACAGACAACGAAAGACTGAGTAGAACTGCCCCCTTAATAACACCTTCGATGTAGTTACCAATGAGTAAATTCTAATTTTGAGAGATAATAAAACCACATTTACTAGTGAAAATTTCAGCAAAAGATAAACTAATATTTAAGAGTCATGCAATCAAAACCTATCACAAATTGTCTACTATGGTGTAAAAGGGTCATTAATCATGTAGCACAAGTACTGGAAGCCAGAAAAAAAAAATAGTTTATGGTCTTTTGAACCATAGGCAAAGTGGCCTCACACAAGAAAGAGTTTTTCCTTTAGAGATGTCCTCTTATAAGGCCAAAGATGTAAACACATTTGATCCACTTCTTCAAAGTAACACTATGGAAATTATTGAAATGCTTGTTGCTTCATTCCGTTTTAAACCAAGAACAAAATGTCCTTAAGAGTACAAAGAAAGTTATATTTTGTGTTAAGATTGATATCCACTTCTTGTGCCTTGGATTTTCTTGGTAAAAATGAGGGTATGGATGGGGGGGTTGTCCAAAACAACCTTCTAGGGTGAAATTTTGGTAGCACCATGATAGGTGGTATTGTACTACCTTTTTGTAAGGGGGGTGTAGGGGGGATGGGGGAACTACTAAACCCAATGGCCATATCAATCAATGTAAAACCCAATGGCTAACAATATTTTTATGGTCAACACCTCACAACCTCTATTACTTTTTATTAACTCCCATATCTCAAGTTTTGCATTATCCAGAAGTATTATGACATGTATCATCATCGTGGAAATTGACTGTGTCGTCATCATCATCATCATCAATGCCATATGGTACATCAACATAATCTTGATTTTCATCCTCATTATCATCACTGTCATCAGCATTAAGTACATCATCAACAAAATAAACGCCATCATTGTCAGTATGGCCATTCATATGCCATTAGTGTTCTTAATCACTCATCGACATTAGGATTCATGTCATGTAATTGTTAAGGTCATTTATATGTCATTGTAGTCATTTCGATGATAGTAGGGTTGTTTAGATGTCGTTAAAAAAATTTAGGTGCCATTATAATCAATTAGGATCCAAAAGTGATACCACATGCATAATCATCGTTGACATCCACATCCACATTGTCATCATAATCATACAATAAATCAACAGTATTATCATCGTCGTAGTCATCATCAATATAATTGCGATAATAACGAGCAAGGAGCCATACTACCTCTGAAGAATGGATGATATAGTCTTATATTTATCAAATCATATCCATACGCTCCATCATAATTATCGTAATGCATCATACTCATGTTGTTAGGGGAAATCATATGCCATTAGGGTCTATCAGATGTTGTTGGGGACACACAAATTCCATTAGAGCAATTAAGGTGACATTAAGGTAATTTACCCCCCATTAGGATTAATCAAGGTCCAAAAGTGCCATGATTATGATCATTTAGGTGCCACTATGATAAATCAAGATCCAAAGTACTATCACATGAATCATGATCATTGACATTGATATATTTGACATTATGTCAGACATTTTCCTAACACAATTCCTAGCTCTAAACCTAGTGCAATTCCTAGTGTGGTTCCTTTAAAAATTTCTGGCATTATTCCAGGCATTATACCTAGATCTATACCTAGGGCTATGTTGGAATTTTTCTAGGCACAATTATTGGCTCTATACTTAGCACTATGTTGAATGTTTTTCCTGCCAAAATTCACGGTGCAATTCCTTTCGCTAACCCTGGATTAATATATGGTGTTATGTTATTCAGGACATTTTTTTGGAGGCTATTCTTGGTGTTATATGAGATGCTTTTGTGGATGCTAATTGGGACGCTAATTGGGATGATAATTGTGATGATAATTGGGACGCTAATTGGGACATTAATTGGGATGCTAATTATCGTCCAAAATAGCGCCAACTTTTAAAAAGGGACGATAATTGGGATGTTAATTGGGACGCTAATTGGGATTCTAGTTGGGATGTTAATTGGGATGCTAATTGGGACGTTAATTGGGATGTTAATTAGCATCCAAAATAGCACCAAATTTTAAAAAGGGATGCTAATTGGGATGCTAATTAGTGTCCAAAATAGCGCGAACTTTTAAAAAGGGATGCTAATTGGGATGCGGCATGGGATGCTAATTGGGGCGCTAATAAGGATGCTAATTGGGATGCTAATTAGCGTCCAAAATAATGCCAACTTTTAAAAAGAGGTGCAAATAACACCATTAAAAGCGCCATCCCTTGGAAAAGTGTCCACTTTGTCCAAAAAATGATGAAAAATACACTAAAAGTGATAGTGGATGCTAAAAAGGAAGCTAAAAGAGACACTAATCACATGGTTTTGTTGTAGTGTTTATATATTCCTTCATGATCAATCTTTAGGTCTGGTAGACTTATGACTACCTTGCTCACATGTGGTAGGGCTTAGTAGTCTATGTGAGAAACCCTTCTATGATATAGTCACATGGACTTGTAGTATCATGAATCAAGGCTTCTTCAGAGTGAACTTTCAGTATATACAAGCCACCTTCTTTTGTCCTAATGATAGATGCATCTTCTAGATATTTACCTATAGGACACATAATAACTTCACCATCTATAAAGGAAACCTGAAATCCTTTATTATCTAGGGATGAAATAGAAAGTAAGTTCTTCTTCAATCCAGGAACATATAATACATACTTCATCTTCATCAGGGTTCCTGAATCAAGCTTGCATGTGTCTTCTCCTATTCCCTTGATGGGATATTGATAGGCATCTCCTAGTGAAACTTTCTGAGGAGAGTCCCTTTCTTCAAAACCAAAGAGAGATTTTTTTTGAACTATCATGTGCTTTGAATCACCACTAACAATAAACCATGTATCACTTCCAAGTGTCACAGATCCAGAGAGAGAAGAGAACATAATACATTCTAGAAATCCTTCTTTTACCGACTTCTTAGGAGGTTATTCTTCATACATTCTTGATATGGAATCAAACATCTCCTTAGGTGTATCCTTATATGATACTTGAGGATTCAAGTGATCCTTGATTGAATCAACTATGATCCTCTTGGTTATAATCATGTCTTTCTTGTATTTTTCCTTTGGTTCATATTCTTCAGGTTCCGGAATAACTCCATTGATAAACTTTGCAAGATAATTATATTCTTGAATGAGTCCTATTATGTATTTACAAGCACATAAGTTTTATATACCTTCCAACTTGTCATCAAGCCTGCTTGGAAACATCCTGTCCCGGAGATGAGAAAATGACAAAAAATAAAAGTTTCTCATAAATGAAAATTTCACTCACCAAAATATGTGCTATACTGAGGTGAGTATGATGGTACAATCAGTTTCTAAATAATCCAAATTCTAACCCTTGAAATAGGACTTGCAAGTTTCTGGACTGTAGTTTCTGGTTTTGTTTCTAGTTTTCTAGTTTACTGGTTTTCTGGTTTCAAGCCAAACTATAGATTGACTTTCTGGAGGATATTCCCACTAGAAAAATTCAATCTTGGTTTCAAAATATGCACCTAGGAGGGGTGCACTTCCCTATGTCACTTGCACTCAAAAATTCCACTTTATTAGAAAACCCTAATTTCCTTGTCTAGAGAAGGAGAGAGAGATATTTACCTCATGAAAGCTTCTCTTTTCAAGATAGATCGGATACCATGTTAAGTTTTATATGTTGGCATAGATTAATTTCTAACTTGATTAGCATTTAATACATTTTCATAATAACAACATAAAGAGGATTACTAAAACAAACAAAATCACAAGGCACACACCAATTTACCCTAGGAAACCCTAAAAGGAAAAACCCATCAAAACTTCCTCAATATATATTACTAGTATTCAATGACCAAAGAATAAGGTCTCATCAAATGAGAGACGAAACCCCAATCATAAAAGATAAGGCACCATAGACACTAGTACTCCTCCTTATTTCTCTCTCTTGTGCAATACAAGTGTGAGTGTGTGTGTGTAAATGAGGTAGGGTGCCTCCCTATTTATACTAAAATTCCCAACTGAAATTTTACCTAAATGGATCTACCTACTTAACTGGCAAGGTCGACCGACCTAGGTACGCTTCACAATAATAATTATAATCATATTTTCTAGGTGCTATTGACCCGACTTACAACTGAGGGTTTACTTCATGACATTTACATGACCATTTACATCAGTAACATCTCCTGAAGGAGGAATAATAATAATGTGAAGTACAAGAAGAATATTATTTGAAGTTACATTATTTCAACAATACAAGTTTGTAAGTATTTCAAAACAATCATTTTGCATCTTCAATGGTATGATCACTGACATGATATTGTCTTTAATAGAGTCATTTATGATCCTCTTTGTCTTTACTTGATTCTTCTTGTAACTTATTCTTGCTACATTAGTAGCGAGATCTTCTACCACCGAAGTCACAACTGAATCAAGATAATACTCCTCAAGAAGATTCAACACTCTTTCCTTCCATGTGTTGAAGTTGGAAGTACCTTCAAGGCAGTCTTCTTGTCAAATGGAGATAGATGTCATGGATGAAATATTTTTCTCAAATTATTCAAGATCCACGGAGGATTACTTTGTTGCACAAAACTAATCTCTTTCACTCCCTATGCTCTAATACCATGTTAATGTTTTAGAAAAATAAAAGATGCTTGAACTTTCAAACTTCTATTAATCAATTTCAGCACATATGATTCTCATAAATCAGCCACATATATATCAGCCAAATATAAATCTCATCAATAAATCAGACACATAAAATAATCAACAATAAGAGACAAGATATACCCTGGTAAAACCCTCCAAACAAAGAGGATGAAAAACCCAACAATTATTTGAGTTGATAGATATATTTGTAGAGAATGGTTTACAACACATAAGCAAATTTCTCGATAAGCGATATCACCATAGAAGTAGAGAAAAAAGATCCAGTACAACCCTACAGCAAACAATTGTAATGAACTTTCCATATGCCTCACATATTAATAACAAGCCAAAACATCCTCCCATGCAATAATAGTGAATGGGTTCAACGTAAATTCGAAATTAACTGGAGAAACACTAACATAGGTGCATGGAATTCTCCCCATGAAAAAATTAGCACCCTTGCTACACTAGTGTCAATTCTTAGTCTTCATAATCTTCTCCATGCACAATACATGTGCCCTCCTTCCATAATTAGCTTTTAACTGGATGGTCACTGACTTGAGCTGAATGTGAGCTTACTAAATTGAATGTCAACTGAATTGAACTAAGTGCCAACTGACTTGAACTGAAAGTTAAGTGATTTGAACTCATGGGGACTTCACTTAGTGAAACTCTCACATAGCACGTGCGATCGTGGGATATTAAAGAATACCCTTAATTTCGAGAGATATTGACCCAAACTCATTTTTTTGAAACCCCCTCCCAATACTTAAAACCTACTCCCCACCCCTTTTTATACCTCAATCCTTATAAACCACCCTACCCACCCCCACCTTAAACCCCTCAGCCCCCCAATACCTACAATATATTGGTTTGATTTTTGATCATTTTAAAACCCACAATATGAACTAATGTGATAAGATATTGGTCTACAAGTGAAGCCCCTGTGTTTGAACTGAATGTTAACTAAATAAACTGAATGATAACTGATTTAAATGAACTCAATCATCAGCTAAATGTTGATCACTTGGTTAACAGATTGACTTAAGTTTCATCATTGTTTCACTCTTAGTTCCATTAGTGCTTCACTCTTAGTGCCATCAGTTCTTTAGTCTTAGTGCCATCAATGCAAATCATTTTATTTACTATTTTTATATTTGCATGGATCACTTAGAGATTTCTTATTTTAACGGATATATTCTTTATTTACAATTTAGGATCAACTTAAGGCCTTCACAATTCGATTTCACTTGGAGGCATGCATGGGAAATTTGAATCCTTCCTCTCTCTCTATGATTTATCTCTTTATCATTTATTATTTACTACATGGTCCACATGTGTATTTATTTATCCATCTTATCATATCATACTCAAAATAATTATCACACATACTAATGATGATATATTACCCCGAACCATATATTCATGTTCTAAAGTAATTCACTCTAGAGCTGATCAGTCTCTAGAGGAGAATTAATAGCTTTATCCATCTTGAATGACCATGGTTATTAATACATCACATAGTATAAACACTTTACCAAGTAAAGTATGCCACCTCAATAAATGAGGATATCGGTAGGACTTGATATTACTCACAATTATGTTGTCTTGATATTACTCACAAGACTAGCCTTAATATTACTCACAAGACTCAGGCTTCAGCTTGATATTACTCACAAGCTCATATTCATATCTTGGAGGTCCATATCATATGGTACCTTCTATGAGAATACTTGACTTGATATTTACTCACAAGTATAGTCTTGATATTACTCACAAGACTCGGCTTGATATTACTCACAAGCTCTACAATACAACATCACCACCTCAATCATTTGAAGATACGTAGGACTTGATATGCTCACAATTCCAGAGAATGACTCTTGATGTTGTACAATCAATAGATTCCCTCTTTCCATATTTTCTAATATCTCCCACAAAGTTATCAACTCTTCCCTTAATTCCACATTATCATATAGTTGACCTCTTCTTCCACGACCTCTACCTCCAACCCGAAACACCATTTCTTAGGAAAAATAATCACTATCGTGCCTAAAATGATGTTCTTGACCTGATTCTGCTGAAATAATAGGTGAAAGATAAACCTTCCCCCACATATACCGATTCCAAATATGTTATATACTCTATATATTTCCTACTATGCATTCTATATACTACAAGATATTATGCCAAAATTGATGCCAACTAACTAAGAATCAAATATTCATCCAATTTTTAAATGGTATAGGTGCCACTATATGGATGATTATATATTATTTGAATCATTTTTTATGGAAACTTCCACCACACTTAAATTTCAAATGTTTCACACCCAAAGTACAGTCGTTATGCACTGTAGATTTTGGAATAACATCAATGATGGGAAACAAAGTTGGAATTTTCAACAAATGTCTACCTGCCACGTTTGATCATGATCCTCCATTTTCAATATGACAATGTAGAGGCAATACGGTGTTGTTATTTTTTAATTGACTCCAATTGGTGATTGTTCTTACCCATTCAACAACACTAAACCTAACCAGATATATTCTTCTCCTTTAGTCTGGTTGCAACAAGGTTCATGAATGGAGTAATGCCTAGGGTTGCAATGCATGATTGTTCAAAGGAAAGATCACTTCCCACATTTACTTAACCCAGTTGAACAAGAGATCACAGATCTATAATGGAAGAAGCATGCAAAGTTCAATCCAAGCACCCATATTTCATGTGTATAGAGTAACATCCATCCCTATGTGAAGCACACTCAATATTGTTCTTGATCGATTGAGGATGGATATAGCATCAAATCCCAACCAACACAATCTCACATATCGATGGCATGTATAAATTTATTTGTTTATTGTGTTTTTGTTTCGCCAATAGTTCCACGCAGATCGTGGACTTCCCTTCATCTTCAAAGCATTGAAATGTGCAACAATGCAGAAACACCCAGAACACGCAGATCTGAAGTGATATTACATATTGGGATTAATAGTTTCATATATAATGGTGTGTCTCCAAAGAAACCATGAATACGATTCAGATTCAAAACCACAAATCAAAATATTGATGAATATTTGGACAAATCCCTCTTTAACTACCACATAAATGGATACTCTATTTTTTTTAAAAGAACACACACTTGATACAAATCCACGCATATTTAAAGAACTCACTCAATCCTATCAGATCCAAGCAAACAAGATATGGACTACTGAAACAATAAGCTATCACAAATCCCACCCTCAACCTAACAAATAGAGATCCAAGGTCTATTTGGCATCTTTCTATTTATTACATTCATAATCACTCCTACTTCTAAGAAACAATTTCTATTACAAAACAAACCTATTCTAGACTTCTAGAATTCATTAAAACATAATTTTCCACTTGAAATACTTCATATACTCTTTAGGAGAAATGAAATTGACCATCGATTCAATGAAATGAACGTTTTTAGTCAAATGCTCTTATATCAAGGGATGTCAAAAAATATGCATCATTAGATGGTCAAAGAAATGAACATAGCTACATCACAGGAGGATCCATCCCAACAACAACGTGCATTAGAAGTATGTAATCATTGTTTTATTTTTAATGTGCATAGAGCTTAGATATCGTGTGAAATACAAATTTCCAATTGTTTCTTTAGAGCATAAATGAAAATGTAATGGCACCAATTCAACGTATAATATGGGATGACAAGAAAAAAAAAGGGTCGATCGCAAATTTTGTGAGTACTTGTGGTTTGTTTCAAATTTCTTATTTGGTGTGATGTGTATATCTTAATTAATTTAAAATCATACATGGATGTTTTCTAACAAGTGCTAACTTATGGTGAAGAGCCATCCGATCATTCGATTGACATTGGATTAAGGGTTATGAGTATATGTTAGGGTATCAAGGGTAAATTGAAAAATTTGTAAGTCGCTATATTATTTTATGTCTCTTAATTTATATTAATGGAACAATAAAAAAAATGTTAATTATATCTATGCTTTGTCGTGGCATATGAAACTCACAGCAAACAAAGTATGTAGTGGAGATAATAGAGGATTTATTGACACACGATATGAGAAATTGTTTCGAAAATATGTGTGAAGTTTATGATTCACCCATTGAATTGGTATGCTTTTTCATTTACGTAGTTATGTATATTATATTATCTATAAATGTAGATATACTCATCACATTTTATTTTTATGATTGTGTATGGAACATGAAAATATGGGATGAGATCAATTCAATCAAGACAACATTTCAAATATCTCAAGAACAATATCCTCTGAAAGTGATAAAGAGATGGAACATGGAAGCAACTTAAGGGACTACACTAGTTTGAATGATGATCAATACTTTTGAATGTTGTTATTGCAAGTTGTATATTTTGGAATGTTTATCTATGAAGAACAAGCATTTTGTTTAATTTGAACATATTGTTGCAATGTGTAATTTTAATATTATATGTGTAATGATGTCTTGTATGATTCCGTAAGGAGTTTTATCTAGCATTGGAAGGAATAAATACTCTAATCTTATGTAAAATGAGTTCTCCTTCATGCATCATGGAGTAATAAGCTCCTATTACCATTCATTATATAAAGAGGTGTAAAATCATTTATCCCACATGTATTTTGGGATGTAGTTCTTCCAATACCTCTTTGTCTATAATAGATGTGAAGGAGAGCCTTTGGGCACATCTTGTGATATTTCATATATTTGTATTATAAATTAGTGGAGCATATGTGGCGTGGATCTCTATTGTAATATTGGAAATTTTTTAAGAATAAATAAGACCAAACCTTTCCATGGATGTTTTCCCATTTGGGGTTTTACCATGTATATCTGGTGTATTGTTCTCTTGTTCTCTTGTCTCTTATTTCTTACATGATTATTGTTGCTTGTATGGATAAAAGGATAGAATAGTAGATATTTGTTATTGATTTACATGTTAGTGTAAATGTATTGTTATATGTTTATGCATATTCTCAATATTCCAAGATGGTATCAGATCTAGTTTATATGCTCTACCTTCTTATGTAATTCTTTAATTTTTTTACAAGCAATGACTCTTCATATTTTGAGATTTGGTTCCTCCATATTTTGTATATATGGAATCCGATATATCATGTCCAAGTGATAGTTTTTTAGATCTATACATTTTGCTACATGTTTGAGATTTTTTTTTCAAATCCTAACCCTCGCCATTATTTTTCAGAAAATATTCAAAATGTATTCAAGTTTCTCTTGATTTTTTCAATAGATCAGGGTTAAAATTGATTGTATACTAAATTGTTATCAAGGATCTAATTGTTTTGTAGCAGTTATAGTTTGTTTCCGGTTCTGGTTGTGTTTTGGTGTAGGTTTCTATATAGGTCAATGATTATGTTTTCCTTTTCCAAAATTTCACAAGTTTCAAGGAAGCTTTTGGCTAATTCGCACCTTTTGATCTGAGATATCGTGAATTTTTTTGGGTATTCATGCCTTGTCTTTAGATAAAGCATGAATTTGTATGGAATTTCCACCTTTTCTTCATAAAAAGCGTGAATTTGTATTTTTCGATTGTATTTTCATTGAATTTGATATTATACTCTCAGGTTTATGCTGCAAGGTTACAGATCTGATTGTTATTGGTTGTTATCCTTTGGTTTCGGTGAGAAATATATTATTTTTAATCACTTTTATTCTGTTTGGGACAAATTATTTTTTGCATTTAAGTGTCTCATTATTTTGTCACACTATGAATTCATAAGTTGTTTCTATTCCTACATTAGTTGGATCTAACTATTTCTCTTGGAAGAGAAAGATTATCAATGTTCTTAGGAGTAAGAACTTATGGATATTAGTTAAAGGTTATCAAACTAAATCAATTGATGTAAAATATTTGGAAATATCGGAATATTGATGTGATCAAGCAAGATGACTCATTGGAAAAATTGTTTCTAATAGCTTACATGTACACATTGAGGTTGAGGATAGTCCTAGTGAGGTATGAGAAACCCTAGATTCTTCATTTGATAAAATGATCATGTTAATGCTTACTAACTTGAAAATAAAATCCATGAGTTAGATCCTAGAGATTTTGATAGAATAGATTCATTTCTTATTGAAGTTAAAAATTTTAATACAAAGTTATATAATTATGGTTCTGATTACAAGAAAAATGATAATGGACTTACTATTATTGTTGAACAAAATTTATCTTCACACATTAATATTTTCATCCAAACTAGAAGAGAGCTATTAAAATGTTTGAAGGAAATCTGAAAACTACCTTTGAATATTTTTGTAAAGGTTTGATAGATTAGAAAAATAGATTAATTGTCAATGGCCAATTATCCAATAATAATCTCTAATGGTACATAGTTAAAGGAATCCTAATAGGAATTTTAAAAATTCTAAACCACATAATCAAGTATATACTTCTTCTAATGATGATTCTTCTAACATGGTGAATAATAAAAAGAAAGTGTATAATCCTTGTAAACATTGTGGAAAAACCAACCACCCTGAATATATTTGCTTTAAATGGAGACGTGAATTTGTGAAAGCAAAGAAGAATACTTTCGAAGAAAATTTCGTATCCCTATGTGCCTATTTTGTTCAACCAAGTAATTCATCTTCTAATGTGGAATGGATAATGGATTTTGGTGCATCTAACCATACGTATGTGTTGCACCTACAACAATTTCCCAAAATTCTAAAAAAATTTAGGACCCTCCTCTACTTTGATTTAGTCGGTTTTGCTTCTCGATTTTGGTCTATGATTTTTCGGGAGGTTTTACAGCACTTTGATTTGCTATCAATCGATCTGTTTTACTCCTTTGATACTTTTAAATGATCCCTTCCATTATCAAGCTCATCTTTGCTTTTGCATGTCTTTAAAGTCATTTTTCATCGGGAGTTGAGTCATTTGTTCTTCCCGCAGTTGCGGAGGTTGCCTGCTTTGTTTTCACCGTTACGGATGGTCTTTTGTCCCACCGTTGCAGGTGGGTTTCGATTCTCTGATGTTTCGGGTGGTTTTCTATTCTTCATCAGAAGGATTGAGTTCTCCCTCGTCCGACGTTGCGGACAGATCTTCTCTCCGGGCGTCCGCCGTTGCGGGCCGTGTTAGGATTTGGCTTTATCTTATCTTCCGATCTGCGCTTTGATTTATCTTCCGGCTGCGTATTGGAGCCCGTTAGCTTCGCGCTTTCTGCCGTTGTGGATGGAGTTCAACTTGTGAACGCCCACCGTTGCGGGGGAGTCCAATTTCTTGGCTTCCGATGTAGATTCCTGCCAGCGCCCAATCTTTTGTTTACGTGCTCTATCCGCCGTTGCGGGTGAATTGACGTTGGGAGCTATCCGCCGTTGCGGAAGATCTATGACTCTCGCTGCCCTGTTCCATTTCCGTTCCGCGCCCGATCATTGTGATTCATGCGTTCTATTAGCCATGGCGGGTGAGTTGGTGCTGAGGACCACCCGCCGTTTTGGACGGTTCGAGGTTCTAGCCGCACGACTCAAGTTTGGTTCCGCGGCCGATTTAGAGCTCTCGCACGTGCGTTTTCTTTTATATATACGGGGGCCGGGGGTGTTGGATTTTTTATTGTTATTTTGGGCCCGAGTTGTCATTGTCTTCTCCGCGCTGTCGACCCTGTGAACTTTGTGGAGCTCCGTGCTTGTACCCGCGTCCAGGTGTCGGTTGGAAGCTCAACCGTTGTCGCCTCACCAGCTGCGCCTTACTGCCAGGTAGGATCGTTACCGCCTTACCTAGTGCTATTCAAGGTTTTGATTGGGTGATGTGCTGGGGTTTGGGGTATTACTAGGGTTGTGGATACACTTCCTGTCCTGCCCGCATAATGAATTTTTCCCCGCGGCTAGGTGCCATAGTCGTTTTCTTGTGTTTTCCGCCCGCATATTGAGATAATGTCCGGTTGGGGTAGCTGTTTGCGGTTAGAAAGGGGGGGTAGTCATTTTCTTTTATAGAGCCCGCGTTTTTGTTTATTTACCTTGGTCGTTTTAGTTCCGTCCTGCGTGAGGTGGAGGAAGGCACGGTGCAGGCAGCCATTATGCCGCCTGCACCTGTAGTAAGGAGGTCCACGAAGTAGTTCCGATGGGGGTTTTGCTGAGGGTTTGTTAATTTTCCTCTGTTGATCAGTTTCCCTATTTTGTTTTCCCATTTTCGAGCCCTAACCTCTGCCCGCGCCGCGCATGTCGTCATTTTCGGCTGTCTTAAAACCTAGGGCTTTGCTGCTGTAGTATTGCATTTTGAAAATAGCTTGATTGAATGAAAGCCTTGTATGCAGAAAAGGAATGTTTATGCCTGCAGTCTCTAGCCGCACCGATGTAATTACCTTTCCGCGAGTAGCATGAACTATTGTCGTTTTATCCTTAATAGCGCCATGTCGTCGAAATATTTGAATTGTGGACAGTTACATTTGGCCCTTTGCTTTAAGCTTCATTCATTTGCATTGCAAGTTATTTTTAAATAGGAGAAACGACACTGCGAGATGGTGGCTCACTGTATTGCGCGGGATTTAGTTTTTTAGTTAGGGCATGCTTGGGTTGTGCATACATGCATTAGTTTTTAGGCCTACCTTCACTTTATGGCACTCCGCATATGATGTGCATATTTTGCTTCAATGAATTGCCATCCTGGAAAATTGGCATGTCACATAATGGTGTAGATTTAATGTTGTCCCAAACATAGTTGATAAGCTTGATATCATGCAACAGTAGTAGGTTGTTCAGAACTATATATGCTTCACATAAATCAAGTCATAATACACTTGAGAATGAATAAATGGCTACACAATGTTTGCAAAGTCGAATTGCTTAATGATAAAATGTTATACATGGCAGGAAGAGCTTACAATGTCCAAAAGGCAGAAAAAGAAGGCCCCTATGGTCGAAGAACAATCAGCAATAGAGGTCGTTACACAGGTAGCATATATATATGAGGACACCCAGTGTGTCTCGGGTGTTGAGCCTGAGTATAAATGGGATGAGGTATACAAATTGATTTCCCGCAGGGAAGTCCCAGACATGGGTCTCGAAGAGGAGCCCATTTATGCCAACATAGAGAAATCTGCCATTATGAAGGTGGCTACTAGACGAGAGTTGTTCCCATGCTCTGATGTTATGAGATGGATTCTGCCCCACACAAACAGCAACACAATGCTTATAGGAAATGTCGAAGGTCAGGGCTATGCTGCATTTAGCCCAGGATATGTGGCGCTGGATTACCACCTGCCAGAGCCCCAAATCTTCCTATCAAATGATTGGTTGGATAACCTCAGGATGGATTTAGTGGAAACTCTGAAGAGAATGCTCTTTCCAGGAAATCTCTATCGACACAGAGCAATCGATGATTATGATACAGCGAGCTTAAGAGCTCCTTACAGATTTGTGGCTCTGATGCTAAACAGAATCTTTGGAAGGGCCAGTGGCAAACTCTTCAAATTTGAATGGGTCCCTATTATGTTCCATGTGGCGACCCAGGGAATAGTCTTCAACTGGGCCAGCCTCGTATCAATCAGTCTCTCTTCTTGCGTAGTTGCAGCCTTGGGAGGAGGAGAAGCCCGGAAAAAATCTGAATTTTATATGAGTTCCATTTTGATAGACTGCATACTATGCAGCCAGCCTTTCCCCGGTCTCAAGTGTGTCTGGGATAGGGAAAGAATGCCCATATATGCAGCTTACAAACCTCTGTGGGCTCATCAGTACCACAGTTATTACAGAGAAGTATGTGAGCATTTCATTATGCCACTATACAAGCTTATCTTCCAGAAGGAATGTGACTGCATGTCGGAAGATTCTATGCAGGTGGTACAGGAGTATGGAGATTATTTCTTGACAGACAATGGTATGTACCTTAGAATGTATGGATGCTCAAAGACACCTTATCTGCTGCCAAAGTATGCAACGGATTATGTAATCCATAAGGAGGCGGTCAGACAAGTGTTCATTGACGAAGTTGGTCATTTTCTGTTCCAGCATAAGAAGGTAGCTGCAGATTCGCCAATGTGAAACAAGCTGCGGAATTTATAGAGGAACTAGGGAAGTTCCATTTTGGGAAGATTCCTTTCCGGCGCAATGACACTCAGGGTAAAGTGGCTGAGCACTGCAAGAATCATAAAGTGTTCTATGAATATACCCATCATTATGATAAGGACGAATCTATTTTTCGGAGGGCTCCAAACATGACGGCACTCAGCAGAAGATTCAAACCAAAGAACCCCACCAAAGGTGGAAAAGGGGGAGAGCAAGCCAAAGCTGAGCAAGCCAGAACTAAAGAAGAGGCCAAGAAAAGACAGGAAGAGGCCCAGAAGCTAGAACAGGAAGCTGCAGAATGGCTGCAGAAAGGGGAGGAAGAAAAGAGGAAAGCTGCCCAAGAAGCAGCTGAGAAAGCTCAAGAAGCAGCCAAAGAGGCTGAAGAAGCAGCTAGACTGGCAGCCGAAGAAGCAAAAAGAAAGCTGGATGAAGAGCTTCAAAAGCAAGAGGCTGAGAAGATAAAGTTAACACAACAGTCAGCCTCTGAAACACCAATAGGGCAGAGTCAGGAAGAGGAAAACCCTGAGGTGCAAATCCTTCAAGTGCCTGCTAGCATCACTCCAGTGACTCCTATGCTCCAGCTAGTTCCCTTCGTCCAGAAGAAAGGGGAAGAAGTCCTGGACTTCAACACTATCTATTACGACAGGGCCACCAAAAGAATCATGAGGAGAACAGAGAAGAAGGTGGAAGCCAAAGATCTATCAGGGAAGATGGTCACAGATACTGCAGCCATGCTGGGGACTAACAAAGACCCTATGTTCACAATAAGAGCCGGGTCTGCACCAATTGATGCCTCCGCTGATAATATAAAGAAGGTGATGATTGAATTAAAATCAGAAAAGAAGACCACTGCTCAGTTAAAGGACACACTAAGGCACGAAAGAGGAGAGGGTAGCAGACTTAAAAGGAAGTATGAACACATGCTAAGGGAAATGGAATCCACCAAGGGTGAAATCCATGCCCTCCAAGTAGAGGCGCAAGACAAGGAGACAGCACAAGAGGCTCTAGAAAATGTACAACAGGAAGTCCACGATCTGAAAAATGAGAAGGAACAGTTGAAGGAAAAAGTGGAAGACCTAGAGGCACAGCAGTATATTATCTATGAATCCAATACTGCATACACCCAAGGACTGAAAGAGCAGTTGGATTCTCTGACTGCTGAACTGGAGACGGCAAAGGAACAGCAAGTCGATCTGCAGCCGTTTAAAGATTATATCCTAGCGCAAAAGGCTAAAATGCTGCAGCTATAGACTACTTTGGAAGAGGAAAGATGCAAAGTTCTTCAGATGGACAGCAGGTTAGAGGAAGTCATAGAAACCGCCTCCTATTTCATTGACAGGTCCCAAGATGTGCTTGAGGTCTTAAACGCTAGAATGGAAATACCAGAAGATGAAGTCGAGATCCCAGCAGAGCTATCAGTCAACGATCATCAAACTCTCAGGAGAGATCACAACCTGGTAGAGTTTGCCATTAGCACTGCTGAAGACTTTAAGAAGACTGTCAAGAGGGCACAGGTAGCATGCTCGGAGTATTTTAAAAGGTTCCTCAATGCTTACAACCGCTACCAGAAAGAGGATGAGCTCAGGTTTGAAGAGTTCCCGGATCATGAGACCTTTGTGGAAGTATTGCAGAAAAGACATCAAGATGCAGAGGCCAGGACGCAGCAGATTCAGTCCATTAAGGCCGTAGTACTGAAGAACGAGGTGGGTCATGCAGACGTTAGCGTACAGATTCTAGAAGACCAGCTTCGGTTGAGCCCAGCAAGGATCGAAGCCATCAGGAACCAAGTCGACAAGTTTGAAATTAACATCCAGTTCCTAGAGCCATGCACTTTTGAAGGACTCGTTGCAGAGGCAGCAGCGTGGAAAAAATTCCTTGAAAATCAAGTGGGAACCTCCTCATAGAGGACTGGTCAATGTTGTATTAATTCAATATTTTGTAAAAAAATTTTGGGAAAATGAAGCGTTGGGGAAGCCCAAAGGTCACTTTGGGCAACCCAACCATTTTTTACCTTTTGTATAAAAGTAGGAAAGGTAGAAGGGAAAAAATGGATTTTTTCCCTAGTAAGACTGGAAGGTTATTGTAAGAAGAACTACTTCCTTTTGCAATAAAATATTACAGTTTTCCTGTTGAAAGAAGATTGGTGGGATTTCAAATGTGTTGCCATGGATAGTCGAAAGATGAACTACTTTGTTTTTCAGCATTGTATCCATGAATCGTGAGATCGTTCTAACTTTACGACCTATGTCTTTGTTTAATGATTTCTGATTTATTTCATGAAATAGCCACCATGAGTAATGTATGTTAGTCATAAACAATTAGCTATCTGGTTGTGAAATATCCTCCATTGTTCATGCGGGTGGAAGTTAATGTTAGCTATCTGTAGTTGCTTTTATTATGCGTGCACATTCACATTACTCATTCATATTAATCACAAGTGGGCTCCCCGAGGATAGGATAGAATAGGTAGATGAGTAGGCATATAGATAGGAAGTCATTTTAGATCATAGATGCATGTGTGATTCTGGTGTTGGTGAGCCTAAGACGATAGGTAAGAACCTGCGCATCACATTGTGACTGCTCCCCACATCCTTCACCACCTTGCATAATCAGTTAGATACTTGCATATCATTCTTAAGTCAAAAAATACAAATTCCGGTGGACCGGGCCGCAACCAGTAAACCCTTGTTGTTACTTTGACCTATAGTAGCCGGACCATAAAACCGGGCGGATTCCCTATACCAAACAGTCAACGGGCTAGTTGGGAACGTTGATTGGGGAGAATCCCTTACTGTTGCCGCCTACGAATTGCTAGGCTTCAACAGTTTTTTCAGGAGAATGTTAAGAAACTGGACGAAGGCAAAGAGCATCAGAACAATACCCTCAACCAGAGGACAGAACCAACCACTAAGACTGTCGATCCTGTAGAAGAAAAGATAGGGATCAGTGGGGAGAACTCTGATGAAACTCAAGAGCTAGCAAGGGATATACCTATTCAAAACCAACCAGGAGAAGAAGACCAAGAACCAGGTTGGAAAGAAAACCTGGACACCCCTCCTTTTCTCTTGACTCTAGAGATGTTGAATTACAATGTGCATAATTGCTTAGTAGACTCTGGAGCAGCAGTAAATGTGATGCCCCTTGAGATTTGTAAAAGGATTAATGGACAGCTAGAGTCCACACCTCGTGAAGTAACGCAATTGGATCGTACAGGAGTCAAGGTGGTGGGTGAAATGAAGAATGTCCTCATTCGTTTGGCTGCAAACAACAAAATATGTCAATTTATTGACATAATAGTGGCTGATATACCAAAGGGATATGGGCTCATTCTCAACCGAGATTGAACTGCCAGGCTGAAAGGCTATTTTGCTTCAGATTGGTCTCATCTGTGGTTGCCTCTCAAGGTGACCCAAAGTCATATAAAAAATTTGAGAGAACCGTATATGAAGTATACTGTCACTAAGTTAGGAGAAGGTAGTGAGTCTGCTGATTCTATCCTAGGAAACTATCTCACTGAGCTTAAGCTAGACCATCATACCTCAAAAGGGGCCAGTCCTATGACGGGCACTCAGCCTGAGCTCCTTCAACTCCCTCAGGCTGATAAAAATGACTACGGGATCTTAGATATGGGTTCAATAGCAGCACAGTTGGACCATGGTTAGGCAATCCATGTCTAAATCTAGCTCATTCCTCAGTTTCTAGATTTATAATTTTTCAAGAATGGGCAAAATTTTTGTTTCTTTTGTACATAAATAAATGGCTTTGTCGTTTATGTTCTTTTCTTATTTCAGTACTTTGAGGTTTCTTTCTTTTGATTACTTGCTTTGATGCCGTTTCCTTTATAGCTTGGCTAGTTTTCCTTTTGATTTTGAATAAGAGGCAAACTTTTGGTTACAATGGAAACATCAGGGCTCTGTATTAACTATAACCTTGAGTGAAAGACTGTTGAAAAGTATCAAATGTCTTCTAGTAACCGTATTCCTAACTGGCAAAGCATTCATTTGAAGTCTTACTTAATCCCTGTAAATAAATCAAGAGTGAAGAAGGTCTGAAGTACTATTGCGAGGCTCCATCTATTTCACATCTTAAATACCCAAGGGAGTGACAGCAAAAGACCCACGGAGAGGAAGCAGAGTGGAACAGTTTATCATATATAAATGATCCCATGCCATGAATTAAGAAAAGGCTAAAAGATATTAAGAGTCAAAGCTCTTGAAAGAAACAAGACCTATCAAAGCCAAGCTCGAAAAAGCATTAATCTCAAAGCATAAAGTACCAAATGGCCACAAGATCCTCTCCATCCGTGAACTAAAATATAAAATATATCATTCACACAAAAGGACACTATGGGATAGAGGATCCTGAATTAAAATTCAGTAAGAAAGGCCTGCAGGAAGACTCATATCAAAAGAACTAAAGTTCAGAAGGCACAAAAGTGCAAATTGGCATGGGAATGAGGAACAAAAGGATAATACTGTCACTCTTTGTCACAATCCTGTGGTCTAAGTTGTAGCTACCAAAGGGAAGGTAAAATAAACCTCATCCATTTGGCCTCAAAAGAGTGATTTAGACCTAAAACACCACTGATGTTACCTGTTCCCGAAAAGATGGACTTCTTCTAAGTAATTTAATGCATAATTTGGCCTACTCAGGGATACAGACATCTAGAAGATTTCGATTTTATTCATACAGTCTTAAGCTGGGAGAGAGAGTTATTTCAGAGATCTGGGGTTCACCAGGTAGTCACCAATTGTTGCACCTGCAACAATTTCCCAAAATTCTAAAAAAATTTAGGACCCTCCTCTACTTTGATTTAGTCGGTTTTGCTTCTCAATTTTGGTCTATGATTTTTCGGGAGGTTTTACAGCACTTTGATTTGCTATCAATCGATCTGTTTTACTCCTTTGATACTTTTAAATGATCCCTTCCATTATCAAGCTCATCTTTTCTTTTGCATGTCTTTAAAGTCATTTTTCATCGGGAGTTGAGTCATTTGTTCTTCCTGCAGTTGTGGAGGTTTCCTGCTTTGTTTTCACCGTTACTGATGGTCTTTTGTCCCGCCATTGCGGGTGGGTTTCGATTCTCTGACGTTTCAGGTGGTTTTCTATTCTTCATCGGAAGGATTGAGTTCTCCCTCGTCTGACGTTGCGGACAGATCTTCTCTCCGGGCGTCCGCCGTTGCGGGCCATGTTAGGATTTGGATTTATCTTATCTTCCGATTTGCGCTTTGATTTGTCTTCTGGCTGAGTATCGGAGCCCGTTAGCTTCGCGCTTTCTGCCGTTGCGGATGGATTTCAACTTGTGAATGCCCGCCGTTGCGGGGGAGTCCAATTTCTTGGCTTCCGATGTAGATTCCTGCCAGTGCCCAATCTTTCATTTACGTGCTCTATCCGCCGATGCGGGTGAATTGACGTTGGGAGCTATCTGTCGTTGCGGAAGATATATGACTCTCGCCGCCCTGTTCCACTTCCGTTCCACGCCTGATCATTGTGATTCACGTGTTCTATTAGCCATGGCAGGTGAGTTGGTGCTGAGGACCGCCCGCCGTTTCGGACGGTTCGAGGTTCTAGCCGCCCGACTCAAGTTTGGTTCCGCGGCCGATTTAGAGCTCTCGCACGTGCATTTTCTTTTATATATACAGGGGCCGGAGGTGTTGGATTTTTTATTGTTATTTTGGGCCCGAGTTGTCATTGTCTTCTCCGCGCTGTCGACCCTACGAACTTTGTGGAGCTCCGTGCTTGTACCCACGTCCAGGTGTCGGTTGGAAGCTCAACCGTTGTCGCCTCACCAGCTGCGCCTTACTACCAGGTAGGATCGTTACCGCCTTACCTAGTGCTATTCAAGGTTTTGATTGGCTGATGTGCTTGGGTTTGGGGTATTACTAGGGTTGTGGATACACTTCCTGTCCCACCGGCATAATGAAGTTTTCCCCACGGCTAGGTGCCATAGTTGTTTTCTTGTGTTTTTCGCCCGCATATTGAGATAATGTCCGGTTGGGGTAGTTGTTTGCAGTTAGAAAGGGGGGTAGTCGTTTTCTTTTATAGAGCCCACATTTTTGTTTGTTTGCCTCAGCCATTTTAGTTCCGTCCTGCGCGCGGTGGAGGAAGGCGCGGTGCAGGTGGTCGTTATGCCGCCTGCACCTGTAGTAAGGAGGTCCACGAAGTAGTTCCGATGGGGGTTTTGCTGAGGGTTTGTTAATTTTCCTCTGTTGATCAGTTTTGCTATTTTGTTTGCCCATTTTCGAGCCCTAACATCTGCCCGCGCCGCGCATGTCGTCGTTTTCGACTGTCTTAAAACCTAGGGCTTTGCTACTGTAGTATTGCATTTTGAAGATAGCTTGATTGAATGAAAGCCTCGTATGCAGAAAAGGAATGTTTATGCCCATAGTCTCTAGCCGCACCGATGTAATTACCTTTCCGGGAGTAGCATGAACTATTGCCGTTTTATCCTTAATAGCGCCATGTCGTCGAAATATTTGAATTGTGGATAGTTACATTTGGCCCTTTGCTTTAAGCTTCATTCATTTGCATTGCAAGTTATTTTTAAATAGGAGAAACGGAACTGCGAGATGGTGGCTCACTGTATTGCGCGGGATTTATTTTTTTAGTTAGGGCATGCTTGGGTTGTGCATACATGCATTAGTTTTTAGGCCTACCTTCACTTTATGGCACTCTGCATATGATGTGCATATTTTGCTTCAATGAATTGCCATCCTGGAAAATTGGCATGTCACATAATGGTGTAGATTTAATGCTGTCCCAAACATAGTTGATAAGCTTGATATCATGCAACAGTAGTAGGTTGTTCAGAACTATATATGCTTCACATAAATCAAGTCATAATACACTTGAGAATGAATAAATGGCTACACAATGTTCGCAAAGTCGAATTGCTTAATGATAAAATGTTATACATGGTAGGAAGAGCTTACAATGTCCAAAAGGCAGAAAAAGAAGGCCCCTATGGTCGAAGAACAATCAGCAATAGAGGTCATTACACAGGTAGAATATATATATGAGGACACCCAGTGTGTCTCGGGTGTTGAGCCTGAGTATAAATGGGATGAGGTATACAGATTGATTTCCCACAGGGAAGTCCTAGACATGGGTCTCGAAGAGGAGCCCATTTATGCCAACATAGAGAAATCCGCCATTATGAAGGTGGCTACTAGACTAGAGTTGTTCCCATGCTCTGATGTTATGAGATGGATTATGCCCCACACAAACAGCAACACAATGCTTATAGGAAATGTCGAAGGTTAGGGCTATGCTGCATTTAGCCCAGGATATGTGGCGCTGGCTTACCACCTGCCAGAGCCCCAAATCTTCCTGTCAAATGATTGGTTGGATAACCTTAGGATGGATTTAGTGGAAACTCTGAAGAGAATGCTCTTGCCAGGAAAGCTCTATTGACACAGAGCAACCGATGATTATGATACAGCGAGCTTAAGAGCTCCTTATAGATTTGTGGCTCTGATGCTAAACAAAATCTTTGGTAGGGCCAGTGGCAGACTCTTCAAATTTGAATGGGTCCCTATTATGTTCCATGTGGCGACCCAGGGAACAGTATTCAACTGGGCCAGCCTCGTATCAAGCAGTCTCTCTTCTTGCGTAGCTGCAGCCTTGGGAGGAGGAGAAGCCTGGAAAAAATCTGAATTTTATATGAGTTCCATTTGACTACATACTATGCAGCCAGCCTTTCCCTGGTCTCAAGTGTGTCTAGGATAGGGAAAGAATGCCCATATATGTATACAAACCTCTGTGGGCTCATGAGTACCACAGTTATTACAGAGAAGTATGTGAGCATTTCATTATGCCACTATACAAGCTTATCTTCCGGAAGGAATGTGACTGCATGTCAGAAGATGCTATGCAGGTGGTAGAGGAGTATGGAGATTATTTCTTGACAGACAATGGTATGTACCTTAGAATGTATGGATGCTCAAAGACACCTTATCTGCTACCAAAGTATGCAACGTATTATGTAATCCATAAAGAGGCGGTCAGACAAGTGTTGATTGACGGAGTTGGTCATTTCCTGTTCCAGCATAAGAAGGCTGCATATCCCCCATTACCTTTCAAGCTAGGTAGCTGCAGATTCGCCAATGTGAAACAAGCTATGGAATTTATAGAGGAACTAGGGAAGTTCCATTTTGGGGAGATGCCTTTCCGGCGCAATGACACTCAGGGTAAAGTGGCTGAGCACTGCAAGAATCATAAAGTGTTCTATCAATATACCCATCATTATGATAAGGATGAATCTATTTTTCGGAGGGCTCCAAACATGAAGGCACTCAGCAGAAGATTCAAACCAAAGAACCCCACCAAAGGTGGAAAAGGGGGAGAGCAAGCCAAAGCTGAGCAAGCCAGAACTGAAGAAGAGGCCAAGAAAAGATAGGAAGAGGCCCAGAAGCTAGAACAAGAAGCTGCAGAATGGCTGCAGAAAGGGGAGGAAGAAAAGAGGAAAGCTGCCCAAGAAGCAGCTGAGAAAGCTCAAGAAGCAGCCAAAGAGGCTGAAGAAGCAGCTAGACTGGCAGCCGAAGAAGCAAAAAGAAAGCTGGATGAAGAGCTTCAAAAGCAAGAGGCTGAGAAGATAAAGTTAACACAACAGTCAGCCTCTGAAACACCAATAGGGCAGAGTCAGGAAGAGGAAAACCCTGAGGTGCAAATCCTTCAAGTGCCTGCTAGCATCACTCCAATGACTCCTATGCTCCAGCTAGTTCCCTTCGTCCAGAAGAAAGGGGAAGAAGTCCCGGACTTTAGCACTATCTATTACGACAGGGCCACCAAAAGAATCATGAGGAGAATGGAGAAGAAGGTGGAAGCCAAAGATCTATTAGGGAAGATGGTCATAGATACTACAATCATGCTGGGGACTGACAAAGACCCTATGTTCACAATAAGAGCCGGGGCTGCACTAATTGATGCCTCCGTTGATAATATAAAGAAGGTGATGATTGAATTAGAATCAGAAAAGAAGACCACTGCTCAGCTAAATGACACACTGAGGCGCGAAAGAGGAGAGGGTAGCAGACTTAAAAGGAAGTATGAACACATGCTAAGGGAAATGGAATCCACCAAGGGTGAAATCCATGCCCTCCAAGTAGAGGCGCAAGCCAAGGAGACAGCACAAGAGGCTCTAGAAAATGTACAACAGGAAGTCCAAGATCTGAAAAATGAGAAGGAACAGTTGAAGGAAAAAGTGGAAGACCTAGAGGCATAGCAGCATATTATCTATGAATCCAATACTGCATACACCCAAGGACTGAAAGAGCAGCTGGCTTCTCTGACTGCTGAACTGGAGACGGGAAAGGAACAGCAAGTCGATCTGTAGCCATTTAAAGAATATATCCTAGCGCAAAAGGCTAAAATGTTGTAGCTACAGACTGCTTTGGAAGAAGAAAGATGCAAAGTTCTTCAGATGGATAGCAGGTTAGAGGAAATCATAGAAACCACCTCCTATTTCGTTGACAGGTCCCAAGATGTGCTTGAGGTCTTGAACGCCAGAATGGCAAGACCAGAAGACGATGCCGATATCCCAGCAGAGCTATCAGTCAAGGATCATCAAACTCTCAGGAGAGATCCCAACCTGGTAGAGTTTTCCATTAGCACTGCCGAAGACTTTAAGAAGACTGTCAAGAGGGCACAGGTAGCATGCTCGGAGTATTTTAAAAGGTTCCTCAATGCTTACAACCGCTGCCAGACAGAGGATGATCTCAGGTTTGAAGAGTTCCCGGATCATGAGACCTTTGTGGAAGTATTGCAGAAAAGACATCAAGATGCAGAGGCAAGGACGACACAGATTCATTCCATTAATGCTGTAGTGCTGAAGAACGAGGTGGGTCATGCAGCCGTTAGCGTACAGATTCTAGAAGACCAGCTTCGGTTGAGCCCAGCAAGGATCGAAGCCATCAGGAACCAAGTCGACAAGTTTGAAATTAACATCCAGTTCCTAGAGCCATGCGCTTTTGAAGGACTCGCTACAGAGGCAGTAGCGTGGAAAAAATTCCTTGAAAATCAAGTGGGAACCTCCTCATAGAGGACCGGTCAACGTTGTATTAATTCAATATTTTGTAAAAAAAATTTGGGAAAATGAAGCGTTGGGGAAACCCAAAGGTCACTTTGGGAAACCCAACCATTTTTTACCTTTTGTATAAAAGTAGGAAAGGTAGAAGGGAAAAAAGGGATTTTTTCCCCAGTAAGACTGGAAGGTTATTGTAAGAAGAACTACTTCCTTTTGCAATAAAATATTACAGTTTGCCTGTGGAAAGAAGATTGGTGGGATTTCAAATGTGTTGCCATGGATAGTCGAAAGATGAACTACTTTGTTTTTCAGCATTGTATCCATGAATCGTGAGATTGTTCTAACTTTACGACCTATGTATTTGTTTAATGAATTCTAATTTATTTCATGAAATAGCCACCATGAGTAATGTATGTTAGTCATAAACAATTAGCTATCTGGTTGTGAAATATCCTCCATTGTTCATGCGGGTGGAAGTTAATGTCAGCTATCTGTAGTTGCTTTTATTATGCATGCACATTCACATTACTCATTCATATTAATCACAAGTGGGATCCCCGGGGATAGGATAGAATAGGTAGATGAGTAGGCATATAGATAGGAAGTCATTTTAGATCATAGATGCATGTGTGATTCTGGTGCTAGTGAGCCTAAGATGATAGGTAAGAACCTGCGCGTCACATTGTGACTGCTCCCCGCATCCTTCACCACCTTGCATAATCAGTTAGATACTTGCATATCATTCTTAAGTCAAAAAATACAAATTCTGGTGGACCGGGCCGCAACCGGTAAACCCTTGTTGTTACTTTGACCTACGGTAGCCGGACCGTAAAACCGGATGGATTCCCTATACCAAATAGTCAACAGGCTAGTTGGGAACGTTGATTGGGGAGAATCCCTTACTGTTGCCGCTTGCGAATTTCCAGGCTTCAACAGTATGATACAACTTCTTTTTTTAATACTTATGACACTAAAAAGAACATACAACATAAAGTATCTATAAGTGATTGTAATAATATTTCAGTTTTAGGATCTTGTAGCATTGATGTTCCTAATGGTACTTTGGAAGATGTGTTTAATGTTCAAGGAATGCCCATCAACTTTAATTCTAATTATCATGCATGTTAGAAAGGTTATAAATTTGAATATTGGCATTATAATTATGTGCGAAAATATATCAAACACAACTTCAAAATTGTTTCTCTTGGTCCCGCTAATCATAATGTTGGATTATGTAAGTTTATTGGTTTTAATTCAAGAAAAAATTAACCTTTTCATTCCTATGTTTCTCATGCAAATGAACAAAGTAAATTATGGCATGAAATATTAGTCACTTGAACTATGGTAAAATGAAAATAAAGTCTAAAATGGTACTTAGCTTTCTTTCAATTTCTTCCACTAAAGGTGTTTGTGAAGGTTGTGTTGTTGGTAACATCATAAGGAAATGTTTGATAAAGGTAATCTTGATGTGCTAAATAACCATTGAAATTAATTCATACTGATATTTTTGGTCCTCTTGAAACTCTTTCTTTGTCTCATACAATATGCTTTCTTACATGTATTGATGACTTTAGTTGTAAACATTGGGTTTATTTTTTGAAGCATAAAAGTGAAACCTTTGGTATATTTCAAGATTCTAACTCCATTGTTGAAAAAGAATCTAGCAAAACTATTCAGACCTTGAGAACTAATAATGGGAGGGGATTCACTAAAAAGGAATTTAATGCATGTTTATGTAAGTGTGGTATTCCACATCAAAAGATTATTCCTTATATAGTTTAATAAAATTGGGTAGATGAAAAAAAGAATAGAACTTTGGTTGAAATGCCTAGATGTTTTCTTTATTCTAAAGGATTACATAAATATTTTTAGGTTGAAGCAATTGTTGTGCTAACTATATTTTGAATAGAGTTCCAACTAAAGTAATTTTGTAGGTTACTCCCAATGAAAAATGGAATGGAAATAAACCTTATATTAGTAATTTTAAGGTTTTTGGCAGTGCATGGTGTGCTCATATCCTAGATGAAAAATGGAAAAAGTTAGAACCCAAGCCTAACAAACATATTTGTTGGAACCTAAGGTATTAATGATTCATCACATAGTATAAATATTATGGAGACAACTAGTTGTTAGACGATGGGAGACTAAAGGAGCATTCAACTGCATGCCTGACCAAGCAAGTCGATGGAACGACAGAACAATCAGTTGAACAACCGAATAAACTTTGGATGTTGCAGATTTTACATAAAAGGTTTGGACCAATGACCCTATTTGTGGAGCATATATTCCTTACTTTCAAATAGTTGGTTAGATCTGGAAACTATAAATGGGAAACCCTATGGGTTGTCTAGTGTGTAGACTTTAGATATCTTCCATACTCATTATGAATTGTGATGTTCTAATCACAATACATTGTTCTTAAGTGTTGTAACGATGTATTTATACACCACCTCTTATCTTGGAATATTATTCCCTTATTTTATTTTTGTTTTGTTCAATAGTTCATGGATGAGAGGTTCCCCAATAGTATTTTCATTGGTTATTGTGAGGAATCCAAAGTGTATATATTTTTTGATTGATATACCCAAGGTGTAATCATTAGGTGAGGTGTTTAGTTCAATGAAATCGCTCATCCTCCTAATTCTATTGAGCATCATGTTACCTTGAATTTCCCTGCACCTTATGTTACTCCTATATTTGTTACTCTATCCGTTCCTTATGTGTGCATTATTGATCCTATTTCACCTTATTTTTCAAGTGATCATCCTAAATGTCCTGAAGATAATAATGTGGTTTTGACCGCTACTTATCTTCCAATTTAATCCCATAAAACTCTTGAATATGCAATTTCTAATATTGGTATTCCTTCTAATACTCATCAAACTAGATATAGCATTGCTCTTATGTCTAAAGTATTGGCCATAGATAATCCCTCTACCTATTCTTAATCTAAATATAAACATGAATGGGAGAAAGCAATGACATTCTAATATGACTCTTTAATGAAAAACAAGACATGGACTCTTGTGCCTCTTCCTCTTAGAAAGAATTTGGTTAGATGTAAGTGGATATATAAAACAAAGTTTACTATAGATAGACATACTAAAAAACATAAAACTCAGTTAGAAGCAAAAGGGTTCTCTCAAATAGAAGGTATTGACTATACTGAAACCTTTTATCTAGTTTCTAAAATGAACACAATAAGAACAATTATTTCTCTTGTTTCATCTTATCAATAGAAAATACACCAAATGGTTTCCAAGAGTCCATTTTTAATGGTGGTCTTCACGAAGATATTTATATGTAACAACCACATGTTTTTATTATTTTTGATACTTCAAGTTTTGTATGCAAATTGACCAAGTCTTTTTATGGACTTAAACAAACACCTAGAGATTGGTATGAGAAAATTGATTCTTATTTCTTGAAGAATGGTTTTAAGTGGTGTGTATCCGATCCAAATTTGTATGTGAATAACTTGTGTTTCTGCTCCAACTATCCCCAAAAAAAAATTTACATTTTTTAGGACCCATTTAAAGTCTTAGTTTTACCTCTTAGGCACTTTGAGTTTTGATTTGCAGCCTTTATGGTTTTTTGATCTTGGAAAAGTTCCAAAGTTTTTTTTATTTCACTAAGGTAGAATGAAGGTTTTGATTTGTTGGTATATGCTTATTCATTTGGCTTTCATGCTTTCAATCATTAGTTATGATGTGAATGCTAAGACAATTCTATTTTGTCACAGGTACAAATCACCTCAGACATCATTACAAAGAAAGGGAAGAAGAAGCCCAATATTGTTGAAGATGATTCAAATTTAGAAATCGCAGAAGCTATGCCCGTGAAAAGGCTAGAAAACATCTATGAGGATACAAATGCCATAACTGGAGCTGAGCCCAATTTGAAGTGGGGTCGAATGTTCCACATGCTGAAAGAAAAAAAGGTCTTCGTAGGCAGGGTTGGGAGACATGGCCTTGTATGAAAACATATTGCGATCTGGGATCACCAAAGTGGCTACTAGACCTAAAATTCTCCCATGTGTGGAAGTTATTAGGTGGATATTTTTGAGAATCGATACCACATGGATGATTATGAATGATGTAGAGAATAAAGCAACTGCATCTTTTGCACCTGCATTTATATCAGCATCCTACAGCTTACCAGAAAAGGAAACCAGAGTGACAACAGAATGGGTTAAAAGCCTAAATATTGATTATACAGCCACAACGAAGATGATGATGGATGAGGGAAATACATTCCAACACAAACAATCTGCAGAGTACAAGACTGCTCATCTTCGTACTCCTTTCAGAATAATAGCACTGATGTTGAGTAGAATCTACGATAGAGCTAATGGGAAACTTTATAATTTTGGTTGGATCCCAATTATGTACTATGTAGCCATGGAAGGAAGAATTTTTAATTGGGAAGATATAGTGAACATGAACTTGGCCACATCAGAGTAGCTCAGGAAGGCTTACAGTAAAGCAAATCAGAATTTTACATGTCTTCTTTTCTAATAGACTGCATACTCTACCATCATAGGTTCGAGAAGCTCAACTACACGTGGAAACGGGGAAAATCCCCTATATACACAGCATACCAGATATTGGGGACTCATAAGTATCATAGTCATTACTAGGTGATATGTGAAGAATTTATGAGACCCCTGCATCGGCTGATTTTACTGGAATAGTGCATGCTTGTATGAGGGAGCTTTAGAAACCATTAGGGAATATGGGGACTACCTATGTTCCCAATAAGGTACATATCTAAGGATGTATGGGGGAACCAAATCCCCCTTATTGATTCCCAAATACGCAATCGATTACATAGTGAACAAGGAAGCAGTTAGCCAAGATTTTCTGGATGGTTTTGGGAATTATTTGTTTGATTTGAATAAGGCTATGTTCCCATCAATACCATTCTATGTGGGAAGCTACAAGTTTTCCAAAGTTAAGGGAGCTCTGGATTTTTTCAAGGAACTGGAGAATTTCCATTTCGGAGAAAAGAGCTTTCATTGAAATGACTCCCAAGGTAAGGTGGCAACTCATAAGGTAGCTCATAAGGTGAATTTTGAATATACACACTATGTAGATAAGGATGAACAAGTATACATGAATGTTTAAAGCATGGTTTCTTTGAGCAAGTGTTTGAAAAGGAAGACCTCTGGAGTTAAGGGGAGCAGCAACAACAATCTAAACCCGAACGATCCAAAGGAAGAAGCTGCAAAGAAGGCTAAGGAAGAGAGTGCTCGCGGATTGGCAGCAGGAGCAAAGAAGATCTTAGCTGAGGAAAAATAGTGAGAAGAAGAAAAAGAAGTTATCAAGGAAGAAAAGAGAAAGAAAGAAGAAGCCATCCAAGGTAATATTGTTGCGCTAGAAAAGGCTATAGCTCATGAAGCTTTAAATCCAGGACTAGAAGGACAAGACCTAGAAGACTGCATCTAGGAACAAAGTAAGAAAAATAAAGAAGATCTAGGTGGTGAATACCAAGAGCAGAGTCCTGCTCGAGATAACCCTGAAGCTCCCCCATCTACTTCAGGAAGCATACTTACAGGATGCCATCTTCCCATAGTGGAAATGGGATTAGTACCATTTACCCCATCCAAAGAATATGATGTGGCCTATCTAGAGGACGTACATTTTGATCCCAAGATGAAGTCAATTGTTTGGAAAATAGAAAATAATCTGAAAAGGGGAGACTGACCCCCGATTACCATAGTCATAGAGATAATAGTTGTGAAAAATGTCGAGGATAATCCAAAGCAGATGGCTTCCATGGGAATTGCATCTGCATATGCAAATGCTCACAATATTGAAAAACTCATAGAGACCCTTGAGCAGTTCAAGGGAAAAATGGATGAGATGAAAGTAGTGTTGAAGAAAGAGGAAAGAGGCTGCAGAGAATCCAAGAGGAAGTATGAAGATACTCTCTCAGACTATGAAAATTTGCATCAAGATTACCAGAATCTAGGAGAAGAACAAGACACTTTGAAGCATGCCAACATGAACCTAATTAAGGGAAAAGGGGAGTTGGAAAATAAAATTTCAAAGTTGGAAACATAGAAGTCTACAACTGAACAGAAGGGAGGAAAATATGAATCCCAAGTGGTTTCACTAGAGGTTCAAAAGAGATCATTGGAAGTGTTGTTGAAGGTAGCAAACAAACGAAGAGAAAACATATCACCTTTGACAACACATGCTCTTATGCTCAGGAGAAAAATATATCATATGCAGGGCCAAATCGCAGAGGAGGTTTTAAAGGTCAAGAAGATAGAATCCCGACTAGAAGAAATCTCAGTCATAGCTACTCAATTCAAAGACAAGACTTAGAATTTCATGGAAATCATTCAAGGAAGATTAACATGGTTGGAAACAACCAAGGATCCCCCAGCAGATGCACTACTCAAAGATTCAGAGAGAATGCAGCTTGAATACAAATTGATAGGTTTTGGCAATAAAGCTACTGAGAAGTTGTTAGAGGCAGTCAACAAAACCAAGGACCAGTGCATGAATTTTTGTGAGAAGCAACTGGAAGCCCACAACAGGTGCCAAACATGATCAAAGAAAATGTTAGATGAACTTCCTCCACATGAAGAACATTTGAAACAATTACAAGATAGATTGCAAGAAGATGAGTTGGGCATACAACTGATTAAAATATTGGACGACAAGGTGCTAAAAGGTGTAATTGCTCAAGCAGCAATAAACAACTTTTGATTGGAAGATCATCTCTAATTACTTCCATCTAGAATGGCCAACATAAAGTCTCAAGCTGACAAGCACGAAGTTACTGTCATATTTTTGGAGCCATCAGACTTTGAGAAAATAGTTATAGATGCTATGGAATGGAAGCAGTTTATTAATGAGTTAGTCGAGTCCACATAAAGTGTTTTGTCTTATTGACACCTGGGAAACCCATTTTGTAATATTTATATTTTTTTCTTAATTAGAAAGTACACTATATGACAAATCCTTTTTTTAACCAAATTGTAAAGGAATCCCAAAGGGAAGGGAGACCAAAGGTCAGTTGGAAATGTATAAGTATAGGTAAAATTGAGGGAGAGAGGAATTTTCTAGCTTGCTTATGTGAAACACTTATTGTAAGAGAAACTATTTCTGATTATAATAAAGAAGATAGAATTTCTGCTGGAGAAGGAGTTGTTGAGTTTCAAATGCATGTTGTGTGGATGGCTAGATAAAACTATTTATGTGTTGGATGGCTATGCAATTAGTGAGATTGTTCTAACTATAAACTATTTCTTAGTAGTGAATGATTTCATTTCCTTATTTTGAATCTTGTGCAGCAAATGAGTGATGAATGCTTAAATAAACAATGAGCTATCTCTATGTTGATCTTTCTGTTGTTTTATGTGTATATTGAATTATATCAGTTATCTGTAAGATTCTATGTGCATGGAATACTGTACATTACTCATAAGAATTACCATCTTGCTCCCTAGGGATAGGTTAGTTAGTTTTATATAGGTTTAGTTGTTATTTGATTTTCTATGATTCAGGAACAAAGGAGATAAGACGAGAGGTAAGAACCTACACATCATATTGTGAACCCTTTGCTTCCTAATCAGCTGCAGTTAATTTTAGGCACTTGCATATCATTATAAAACATAAAATATAATACATAAACGGTGGATCGGGCTACAACCAGTAAAACAGATTTAAAACGTTACTTAAGTCTACAGTAGCCAGACCATTAACCAGACAGATTCCCCATACCAAACGATAAGCAAACTAATTGGGAGAGGTTATTGGGGAGAATCCTTACTATTGATACCTGGGATTTTCCAGGCCTCAACATTTTTGGAGCTAGAAGGAGGGCCGCCAATGCATGGCTGGCCGAGGAAATCTGTTTCCTTGAGAACATTCTACCGGTGACAATTTTGAAGATAATTTTCCCAAGAGACCAAGCCCTGAAGGAAAATTTAAACCTGAGTTAGATGATATAGAATATCTCTATCCTATTTCTAATGAAGTAGTATATCATTTGAGAAGAATTACTAGACCATATGCGAAGAAGATAGGAGGGTTTCCAAATATTCCTGCCCTACCTAGAAGACAAGTTCACAAGAAAGAACACCCTTACCTATAAAATTATCTGTTGGTCGGATATTTTGAAGAGTTGGTAGATTTAACCTTGTGAGAGATTGATCAACCCCTTGATTAGTCGGGACCGGATTCACCTATTCGAACTCCTTTCCAATCTCCACCTTAATCTTCTAAGTCGATCATGGACGGAAATGTACCTCCGAACCCTAATGCAAATCAGGCCAATCCACCTACACCATCTTGGAGGGCTATAACACCATTAAACTTAGCTCCTCCAATGCATGCTTTCCCGTAGAATTATGAAAAGGCGTTCCCTAGATCTGACCTAGGGGAAGGCACATTTTTGGACGACCATCTACAAATTTTTTTCCTAGTTTTGGAAGCACTGGCAGTTGAACATGAGTATGTAGTTTGTAGACTGTTTCCTCATACTCTCAAAGGAAAAACAACGTCCTAGTATTTTGGTTTACAAGCCAATTCAATCACTAATTGGGACACTTTTGAAAGAATGTTTAAAAGTAATTTTTGTAGCCAAAGGACCACTGTTGCTTTGATGAAAAAGCTGTTAGATTTGAAGAAAGAAAAGAAAGAAAAAGTGCAGGATTTTACCCATAGGTTTGTTGCTCACTTAAAAAAATTTAGTGCAGCCATAAATCCTACCGAAGATACTTTAATAGAGTATTATACATCAGCTCTTGGCCGTGAAATGGCCATGTTTGCTAAAAGATCAATTAAAGCCACCTTGGCTGCAACATATGAAGAGGATAAGAAGATAGAGGCTGAGCTAGAAAGTGTAAACAAGTATCTGGTGGAGCCAGAAACAAAGATCTTCAATAATAAGAAGCCTCTGTTATTAACTAGACCCAAGGATGAAAGATCACATGAATTAGAGGGAGTAGTCAAGATGGTCCATAAGTTATCTAATAAGATTTTTGACATGTAAGAGGAGAGGGAAACCAAGAAACAATTCAAGCCTTATTATAGAAGAAAAGACAAAAGTGGTCCTTCATAGCCTCCTACAAATAGTCCTTTTGTCATGAATTTCACTAAAGTTGGGATGGATAACTTCTGCACTTTCCATCAGTAGCCTCATTCTGAAAAAAATTTCCCACAATGGATTAATTCTATGACTTTAGTTATGAATCAGTTACTTGATTCTAAGTTAACTGAACCTATGGATGAGGAAGAAAAAATGCACACATCAGAGGAAGCACCGAAATAAACTACTATGGTGTTGTGTGATTGTGCACCTATGCTTGGTTTGAAAGAAGAAGAACCTAATGAAGAGATACAATTGTCGGATTTTAATGTCACAATTAGGAGAAAGGGTCCAATAATTGAAGATAACACATTGCTTCCCAAGATTAAAAGGATTCAGGAAAACTTGAAGAAAGTCAGGAATAACACTCAGACCCAAATCATACCAGATTTGGTCATAACGAGGCAGAATACTCCAACGATTAGTAAGCCTGTAAAGGAGTCTGAAATAAAAGTAGAAGGTGTGAAGAGAAACTAAATAAACTATGAGATGGGGTACGATATTATAGAAGACATCAAGAAGACCAAAGCTAATATTTCTTTGTTTGAGATGTGTATTTTTGCCAGCAAAAGAAGAAACTTTTGGAAGGATTAAACCCACCAACCAGCAAGCACGAAGAAAACATTTAGTCAGAAGAAGAAATCAACGAACCTAGCATTGGTGGGAAGTGCAAATCCAGAACCTTACCTTTTTTGTTCACATTTGAAATTTTCAATCATAATGTGCACAACTGTTTGGTTGATTCAGGAGCATCTGCTAATGTTATGCCTTTGTCGGTGTGTAAAAGGATAAATGGCCAACCCAAACCATCTAATGGCAAGATAATACAGTTGGACAGAACAACTGTGAAAGTGGTAGGATAGATGGAAGACGTGCTGATACGTTTATCTATAGATGAGAGAGTGTGTCAGTTCATAGAAATCATAGTGGCTGACATGCCAGAAGCTTATGGATTAATCTTGAGCTGAGACTGGTCTGTAAAACTAGATAGATATTTTGCAACAGATTGGTCTCATTTATGGTTACCTTATCAAGGATTCCAGAATCATATTAAAGTAATGAGAGAACTGCATATGAGACACAATGTAACTCAACTAGAAGGCAAGAATGAGCTATTAAATTTTCTGCACCCTGTGTTGGGAGATTATCTCATTGAGCTAGAACCGGGAAATTACCAAGTTGAAGAAGTTATTAATGAATCAGATATACGTCTCGATCTCCTTCGATTTTGACGAGATGATAATGTTGACTGTAACATAGTTAGTTTAGTTTTAGATGTAGAAAGTAGAAATAGTTCAGTAGATGTAGTAGATAAGTTTTGGGTTCTATACTTTGACGGTTCAAAAATGCAGGAAGGATCAGGAGCTGGATGTATCCTGATGGATCCATAAAATAATAAACATTTTCTTTCATGTAGATTAGAATTTGAATGCACAAATAATACAATTGAATACGAAGAATTAATACAAGGATTAAAAACGGCAATCGAATTCAAGGTTAAGAATTTAAAAGTCTATGGAGATTCTGAAATTATTGTCAAACAGGTCTGAAATACCATCCATTGTTTATCTCCACATATAAAGGGTTACCAAAGTGAAGTCTGGGATTTGTTGGTGAACTTTGATGCATTTAATATAGTTTCTATTCCTAGGCTAAAAAATGCAACGTCTGATTTATTAGCTACATCAGCCACCGGGCTTGTTCCAACTAATAATCGATGTTCTATTAAATTACTTTTCAGAACTGTTGTACCAGATAATATCATGAATCTGAGAGTGTTCGATGATGACCCGCAGATCCTAGAATTTATGGCAAATGGAGAGAATTTCAAGGGAGCAATAATTGATGAAGAAGAACATCAAGTGAACCTTCGAAGCGGAAACTTTATACCTAAAGGAGTTAGAACATTGGAAGGAATGTTCGATTTGAGTAATAAGTTTAGAAGGCTAGCAAATGTTAAAACGCATAGCTCATATATGAAATTTGAGCTGATAAATTTGGGGTCAGAAGCTGAGCCTAAATATGTAAACTTGGGGAAGTGTTTCTCACCTGGAGAAAGGCACAAATTCATTAACTTGTTTAAGCAATACAAAGACGTCTTTGCTTGGACATACGAAGATTTGAAAACATATGATACCAAGATTATACAACATGCTGTTCTGATCAAAGCAGGGGTCAGGCCATATCAGCAACCTTTAAGAAAAATGCATCCGAAGCTGGAACCTCTGATTCAAAGTGAAGTGAAGAAGATACTTGATGCAACAATTATCTTTAAATTCAAACATTCGAAATGGGTTTTGAACTTAGTACTAGTAAGGAAAAAGTCTGGTGAGATTAGACTCTGTGTGGATTTTAGAAACTTGAATCGTGCCTCTGATTAAGATAGCTACCCAATCCCACCCATGGAACAAATATTGCAGATGGTATCTGGATCAGAATTATTCTCTCTTTTAGATGGTTTCTCAAGCTACAACCAAGTATTGGTAGTCGAAGAAGATAGATTAAAGACTACATTCAGAACTAAGTGAGGTACTTTTGCATATAGGAGGATGCCCTTTGGACTTATCAACAGTGGAGAAAATTTCCAGAGGACCATGGATATAGCTTTCCACGAGCTGATTGGTCGAACCGTGGTAGTATATTTGGATGACGTTACAGTTTATTCCAAGAAAATAGAAGAACATATGTTTCATTTAAAACAAATTTTCAAACGCTGTCGAAAATACGATATTTCCTTGAATCCAAAGAAATGTGTGTTTTCTATATTGGACGGAAATCTTTTGGGTCATATAATTTCTAAGAAAGGGATCTCAATAGACCCAGAAAGGATTAAAGCAGGAGAAAAAATCCCATTTCCCCACAGTAAAAAATGAATGCAATCTTTTATGTGGACTATAAACTTTGTGCGAAGGTTTATGCCCGATTTTACTCAGATAGTCAAACCTTTGCAGCAAATGGTTAAGAAAAGTGCTCAATTTAAATGGACCGACTTAGAGAAAGGTGCATTCAACAAGATTAAATCAGTGATATCCCATGCACCCTCTCTCGAAAGTCCATATTTCAAGAAATATTTTATCTTATACACTTTTTCTTCAGACAACTCGTTAGCAGCAGTGCTTACGCAGAAAGACGAAGGGGGAGACGAGTACCCCATATCATTCATGAGCACTGGACTACAAGGTGTTGATTTGAACTATCTCACTTTTGATAAACAAGCCTATGCAGTTTTCAAAGTGGTAAAACAATTCAGGCCATATATACTAAAGAACAGAACCCAGTTTATTGTACTGCACCCGACAGTCCGAAATATTTTCATACAAAAAGAGTTAGGAGAAAGAAGAGGGAATTGAGTTACAGCCTTGCAAGAGTACAACTTGGAGTTTAAGACAGCAACTATCGTCAAAGGACAGGGGCTATGCAAATTAATGGCTGAAAGCCAGGATAATGAAGAGAATGAATGGGAGAATGAGACGGAGCTGCATATGATTGATGTATGTCCCATATTTACAACCCCAAAATCTTGGTATCGAGACTTAGTTCACTAGATTCAACAAGTTTATTTTCCTGAACACTGGAACTCCAAGCAAAGAAGGTCCTTTCGCTTAAATTCAACATCTTATCAAATAATCAACAAAGTATTATTCAAAAAAAATTATGATGGAGTTTTCCTCAGATGTTTGGAACGCGAGGATGCAACCAAAGTAGTTAAAGACTTACATGATGGCCCTGCTAGAGGTCATTTCTTCCGAGATACTACAGCCCATAATATTATAAGAGCTGGATACTATTGGCCGATGTTATTCAAAGATGCTCACGCCTATGTCAAAAAATGTGATACTTGCCAAAGGAGTGGTGGGAGACAAGCAAAAGCAGTGGGGCCATTAAAACCAGTTATTATCTCTGAAGCATTTGAGCAATGGGGGATTTATATCATTGGAGAGATTAATCCAAATTCCTCATTACAACACAAATATATCCTCACGGAAAAAGACTACTTCACTAGATGGGTAGAATCTATCTCGTTGCAAAAAGTAAATGAAGATGCAGTTATGGATTTCCTGCAAGATCACATCATGACCAGGTTTGGGGTTCCAATTTCCCTGGTTTTTGATAATGCATCTTATTTTTTGTCTATTAGACCGACTGCATTTGAAAATGAGAAAGGGATTAAATTGCATTATTCTACTAACTATTATCCACAAGGTAATGGGTTAGCCGAGTCTACAAATAAAAATATCATTAGGATTTTAAAGAAAACAGTCATAGAGAATCAAAGAAGTTGGAACATAGCTCTCCCTAATGCACTCTAGGTTGATCGAGTCACACCCAAGAATTCCTTAGTTGTGTCACCCTACACCTCAGTCTATGGGAAAGAATCCATCCTACCTCCTAATATTTTGTTGCCTTCATATCAACTAGTCCAAGCGTCTAGAGGATCAAATAGTGAATTCTTACAATCCCGAATCAATACTCTACTGAAATTAGAAGAGTCTAGATCCAAGTCCAAGGAAAGGTTCAAACATCAACAAGAGGTTGTGAAAAGATGGTTTGACAAGCATACATCCAGGAAGAAAGAGTTTGAAGTAGGAGATTTGGTTCTGAAATGGGATCACCCACATGATGAAAAGGGTAAGCACACTAAGTTTCAACATATATGGATAGGCCCTTTCTAGATCGCATAGAAGTTAGGCTCCTTGACTTCCAAGTTACAGGATTTGCAAGGGTGGGAAGAGAACCTGCCAGTAAATGGTTTGGTTCTCAAACCTTATTTTTCTTAATGCTCTTGATTTTCTTTTCTCTACATAAATAAATCTTTTGATTTTTGTTTTCTTTGTAGTTAGTTTGCATTATTTGCATTGGTTTTCTTAGAGTTTGATTTACTTCAGCTTGTTTATTTGCTTTATTTTTCATTTTTTTTCAAATAAGCCAGCACAAGTTTTGGACTTTTGGGGAACAATGGAATTTTGGGAAATCTGAAATATTTTGATTTAAAAGCTTATTATTAAACATGCATGTATCATCACTCATATTCTTTAAGTTGATAGACTATATGAAGAGAGGTTATGAACACATTGAAGTCATGTTTTAAACCCCATCAAATAACTAAGATTAGAAGAGTCTAGAATACTATTTTGGGGCTCCACTCACTAAACATTAAAATATGTCCTAGGAAGCAGACAACAAAGGACCCGTGGAGAGGAAGCAGATTGGACAGACGTATAGTATTTAAATGATCCCATGCCACAAATAAAATCCAAAATGCTAAAGATTCAAAACTCCCAGAAAGAAAGCATACATCAGAAACATACTAAATAACATCAGTATTAGATAAGATTTCTCAGAGATTCTTCTCCGTCCGTGAGCTGAAAGAAAAACTATCTCTCACACAAAAGGACACTGTGGATGGAAAAATCTAATCCAAGTTTCAAATAAAAGAATCAATCGGGAAAGACTCAAAAGGACAAAAGTCCAAAAAAGCATCAAAAGAATGCAAAAGGCATGGGAATGAGGAACAAACAAATATGTCTATCCATACTATGTTATCATCCTGTGGTGTTTAAGCTAGAAGAAATCCAAGGGCATGAATAAATGAACCTCATATCTTGGCCTCAGAAGAGTTATCAGGACTTTGGAAGACTGGTTACCCTATCCTAGTGGACCATAATCAATGTTAAAGTTCTTAATCTTGCAGTTCTAAAAGGTCTGGACATCTTAAAGAAATCTTGAAGTTTGGGAAAAGTTGATTTAAACATAATACCGTAAAGCAGCTTTTGATTTTAAGAGTCAGTTTTCCAAAGATTTGTGTTCACCATCCAATCGCCAATTATTGCTGCTGCAACTATCCCCAAAAAAAAATTTACATTTTTTTAGGACCCCTTTAAAGTCTTATTTTTACCTCTTAGGCACTTTGAGTTTTGATTTGCAGCCTTTATGGTTTTTCTATCTTGGAAAAGTTCCAAAGTTTCTTTTATTTCACTAAGGTAGAATGAAGGTTTTGATTTCTTGGTATATGCTTATTCATTTGGATATCATGATTTCAGTCATTATTTATGATGAGAATGCTAAGATAGTTCTATTTTGTCACAGGTACAACTCACCTCAGACATCAATGACAAAGAAAGGGAAGAAGAAGCCCAAGATTGTTGGAGATGATTCAAATTTAGAAATGGCAGAAATTGTGCCCGTGAAAAGGGTAGAAATCATCTATGAGGATACGAAATCCATACATGGAGCTGAGCCCGTTTTCAAGTGGGGTTAGATGCTCCACATGGTGAAATAAAAGAAGGTCCCGAAGGTAGAGTTGGAAGATCTGGCCTTATATGAAAACATATTGTGATATGGGATCACCAAAGTGGCTACCAGACGTAAAATTCTCCCATGTGAAGAAGTTATTGGGTGGATATTGCCAAGAATCGATACCACAGGGATGGTTATGAATGATGTAGAGAATAAAGCATTCGCATATTTTGCACCTACATTTATATCAGCATCCTACAGCTAGCAGAAAAGGAAACCAGTGTGACAACAGAATGGGTTAAAAGCCTAAATCTTTATTATACAACCACAACAAAGATGACGGTGGGTGAGGGAGAGACATTCCAACACAAACAATCTGTAGAGTCCAAGACTACTCATATTTGGACTCCTTTCAGAATAATAGCACTGATGTTGAGCAGACTCTATAGCAGAGCTAATGGGAAACTTTATAATTTTGGTTGGATCCCAATTATGTAGTATGTAGCCATGGAAGGAAGAATTTTTAATTGGGCAGATATAGTGACCAGCCTACTTGGCCAAATGCATCAGAGTAGCTCAGGAAGGCTTGCAGCAAAGCAAATCAAAATTTTACATGTCTTCTTTTCTAATAGACTGCATACTCTATCATCCCAGGTTCGAGAAGCTCAACTGCATGTGGAAAGGGAGAAAATACCCTATATACACAACATACCAGATACTACGGACTCATAAGTATCATTGTCATTACCGGTTGATATGTGAAGAATTTCTGAGACCCCTGTATCAGTTGATTTTCCTAGAAGAGTGTCCATGCTTATTTAAGGGAGCTTTAGAATCCATCAGGGAATATGGGGACTACTACTCCCAAGAAGGTAAATATATAAGGATGTATGGTGGAACCAAAGCCCCCTTATTGCTGCCAAAATATGTAACCAATTACATAGTGCACTTGGAAGAGGTTAGACAAGTTTTTCTGGATGGTTTTGGGAATTATTTGTTTGATTTGAAGAAGGTTGTGTTCCCATCAGTACCATTTATGTGGGAAGCTACAAGTTTGCAAAATCTAAGGGAGCTTCAGATTTCGTTAAGGAACTGGAGAATTTCCATTTCGGAGAAAAGAGCTTTCACTGAAATGATTCCCAAGGTAAGGTGGCAGCTCATAAGGAAGCTCATAAGGTGAATTTTGAATATACAGACTATGTAGATAAGGAAGAACAACTATACAGGAATTTTTATAACATGGCTTTTTTTAGAAAGTGTTTGAAAAGGAAGACCTCTAGAGTTAAGGGGAGCAGCAGCAGCAAAACAAAACTGAACGAGCCAGAGGAAGAAGCTGGAAAAGAAGGCTAAAGAAGAGAGTGCTGGCAAATTGGCAGCAGGAGCAAAGAATATCTTAGCTGAGGAAAAACAGCGAGAAGAAGAAGAATAAGCTTCCAGGGAAGAAAAGAGAAAGAAAGAAGAAGCCATCCAAGGTAAGATTGTTGAGATATAAAAAGGATATAGCTCAGAAAGCTTTAAATCCAGGACTAGAAGCACAAGACCTAGAATACTACACCAAGGAACAAAGTAATAAAAATAAAGAAGATCTAGGTGGTGAATACCAAGAGTAGAGTCCTGCCCGAGATAACCCTGAAGCTCCCCCATCTACTTTAGGAACCATACTTACAAGAGGCCATCTTCCCATAGTGGAAATGGGATTAGGACCATTTACCCCATCCAAAGAATATGATGTGGTCTGTCTAGAGGATGTACATTTCGATCCTAAGATGAATTCAATCATTTGGAAAACATAAAAGAATCTAAAAAGGGGATACTGACCCCCGGTTACCACAGTCATATAGAGAAAAGTTGTGAAAAATCTTGAGGATAATCCAAAGTAGATAGCTTCCATGGGCATTGCATTTGCATATGAAAATGCTCACAATATTGAAAAAATCACAAAGACCCTTAAGCAGTTCAAGGGAAAAATGGCTGAGATGAAAGTAGTGTTGAAGAAATAGGAAAGAGGTTGCAGAGAATCCAAGAGGAAGTATGAAGATACTCTCTCAGACTATGAAAAGTTGCAGCAAGATTACCAGAATCTGGGAGAAGAACGAGACACTTTGAAGAAAAATAACATGAACCTAATTAAGGAAAAAGGGGAGTTGGAAAATCAAATTTCAGAGTTGGAAACACAAAAGTCTACAACTGAATAGAAGGCAAGACAATATGAAGCCCAAGTGGTGGCACTAGAGCCTCAAAAGAGCTCATTGGAAGTGTTGTTGAAGGTATCAAATGAACAAAGAGCAGACATAGCACCTTTGACAACGAATGCTCTTATGCTCCGGAGCAAAATATATCAGATGTGGGTCCAGATCACAGAGGAGGTTTTGAAGGTCAGGAAGATAGAATCCCGACTAGAAGAAATCTTAGTCATGGCTGCTCAATTCAAAGAAAAGACTCAGAATGTCACGAAAATCATTCAAGGACAATTTGCATGGTTGGAAACAACCAAGGAGCCCCCACCAGAGGCACCAGTAAAAGATTCAGAGAGAATACATCTTGAATACGAATTGATAGGTTTTGGCAATAAAGATACTGAGAAGTTATTAGAGGCAGTTAAGAAAACCAAAGACCAGTGCATGGATTTTTGTGATAAGGTACTGGAAACCCACAACAGGTGCCAAAAATCATCAAAGAAAAGGTTAGATGAACTTCCTTCACATGAATAACATTTGAAACAATTACAGGATAGATTGCAGGAAGATAAGTTGGGCATACAGCTAAGTTAAAAGCTTGGACGACAAGGTCCTAAAAAGTGTAATTGCTCAAGCAGCAGTAAACAACTGTCTGTTGGAAGATCAGCTCCAATTAATTCCAGCTAGAATGGCCAACATAAAGGCTCAAGCTACCAAGCATGAAGTTACTGTTAGATTTTTGGAGCATCAGATGTTGAGAAAATAGTTACGGATGCTATGGCATGGAAGCATTTTATTGATGTGTTAGTCGAGTCCACATAAAGTGTTTTGTCTTATTGACACTTGGGAAACCCATTTTGTAATATTTATATTTTTGTCTTAATTAGCAAGTACACTAGATGACAAATATTTTTTGTAACCGAATTGTAAAGGAAATCCAAAGGGCAGGGAGACCAAAGGTCAGTTGGAAATGTATAAGTATAGGTAAAATCAAGGGAGAGAGGAATTTTCTATCTTGCTTATGTGAAACACTTATTCTAAGAGGAACTATGTCTAATTATAATAAAGAAGATAGAATTTCTGCTGGAGAAGGAGTTGTTGAGTTTCAAATGCCTATTGTGTGGATGGCTAGATAGAAATATTTCTATGTTGGTTGGTTATGCAATTATTGAGATCATTCTAACTCTGAACTATTTCTTCGTAGTGAATGATTTCATTTCCTTGCTTTGAATATTGTGCAGCAAATGAGTGATGAATGTTTAAATAAACAATGCGCTATCTCTATGTTAATCTTTCTATTGTTTTCTGTGTATAATGAATTATATCAGCTATCTATAAGATTCTATATGTGTGGAATATAGTACATTACTCATAATAATTACCATCTTGCTCCCTATGCATAGGTTAGTTAGTTTTAGATAGGTTTAGCTGTTATTTGATTTTCTGTGATTCATGAACAAAGGAGATAAGACGAGAGGTAAGAACCTACGCATCACATTGTGAACCCTTTGCTTCCTAATCAGCTGCATTTAATTTTAGGCACTTGCATATCATTATAAAACATAAAATAAAATACATTAACGGTGGATCGGGCCACAACCGGTCAAACAAATTTAAATTGTTACTTAACTCTACGGTAGTCGGATCGTTAACCGGATGGATTCCCCATACCAAACAATAAGCGAACTAATTGGGAGCGGTTATTGGGGAGAATCCTTACTATCGATACCTGCTATTTTCCAGGCCTCAACACTTTGATGATGATTTTCTCATAATGATGATTTATGTGGATGATATTCTTATTACTGGCAGACATATTACAATTGTACAAGAAATGAAGAATAATCTAAAGAATGAATTTGAAATTATTTATTTAGGCCTATTACATTATGTTTTGGGTCTACATATTTTCCAAATGGTTGATGTTATATTGTTGTCTCAACTTAAGTATGCAACAAATTTACTTGCTCACTTTCATATGACTGATTGTAAACCTTCACCTAGGCTATCCTAGTCCAATTTAAAGTTAATTGTTGATTGTAACAGTCCTCTTGTTGGTGTCATTTGTATCATCAACTTATGGGGAGTTTGATATATTTGACACACAAAAGGCCATATATATCTTTTTCAATCATCATGGTGTCAAGGTTTATGTAAAAGCATCATGAAATTCATTGTAAAGAAGCAAAGATGATTTTGATTTATTTACAGGGGACATCATCATTATGGTGTTATATATCCTAGCAGGGATATAGTTTAAGTTCTTGGTTATATAGATTCTAATTGGGTAGGGGATGCTTCAGATAGAAGGTATACTGCAAGGTACATATTTCATCTCAGTTCAGCTCCGATTTCATGGTCTAGTGAGACCTTGAGAACTCTTTCTCTTTATTGTTGTGAAGTAGAGTACAAGGAAGCAAAGGAAGCAGTTAAATAAGCAGTGTGGATCCTGCATGTTATGACAAAGCTTAGTCTAGTACATAAATCTCTTACCAAATTAAGATGTGGAAATTAGAGTGAAATCCATCTTGTGTACAACACTGTGTATCACTCCAATACTAAACATAATGACTTGGATACTCATTATGTTTTAGACCTTGTTTCAAATGGTGTTATTTGTCTGAAGTATTGTCCCATAGAAAATAAAATAGTTGATATCTTCACCAAATTTAAGGCAGAGGAAAAGTTCATGTATCTTCGTAGTCTATTAGGAATGAGGTAATTTTGTCATCAAGAGGTAGTGTAATGCCATATTCCTCCATTTATGTGTTGTTCTCCCAACCATTATTAAAGGGGAGCATTGGAATGTGTACTCATTAAAGGAAATTTCAACTCAAAATGGGCCTTTCAACCCTAATTCAAATTCCATGTCATCATGTGTTAGCCAATGAAATTGATTTAAATTTGAAATACTGTATAGGTATTAAACAATTTTTTAATATAAATTTGGGGATAGGTATCATAAAAAAAATACTTTTTTGCTCGTATTTTTGACATATCTCCCCGTGTTTTTACTCAAATTTCAATCGGGAGAGCTCGTTGGATGCATAATTAAATTCCACATCCAACGAGTACCCACACTGCATTCATTTGACGGACCCCGCTATCCCATAAATAATAAATACCTAAATTTAATTGTGCATCCAACGAGCTCTCCCGATCGAACTTTGAGTAAAAACACGGGGAGATATGTCGAAAATACGAACAAAAAAAGTAGTTTTTTTTCTTTTCTTCCTCCAAAATTAATAAATATTATTTTATTATTTTAACTTTTATTTTATTATTTTCCTTAGGAGGCCCATTTTGAGTTGAAATTTCCTCTAATGTTTAATATTACATGTGTAATGATGTCTAGCATGATGTCGTAAAATGTCTTATCTAGCATTGGAAGGCACAAATAACTCTAATCTAATGTAACATGAGTTATATCTCATGCATCATGGAGTAATAAGCTCCTATTACCATTCATTATATAAAGAGGTGGAAAATTCTTTATTCCACATGTACTTTGTAATGTATTTCTTTAAATACCTCTTGGTATATAATAGAGGTGAAGGAGAGCCTTTGGGCACATCTTGTGATATTGGATATCTTTGTATTTTAAAGTTGTGGAGCATATGTGGGGCGGAGCTCTCTTGTATTATTGTATATTTATGAAGAACAAAGAAGGCCAAACCTTCATGTGGATTTTTCCCAGATGGGGTTTTACCACATATATATGGTGTATTGTTCTATGTTCTCTTGTCTCTTATTTCTTACATGATTATTGTTGCTTGTATGGGTAGAAGGCTATACTAGTATAGCTTTTCTATTGATTTGCATGTTAGTGTAAATGTATTGTTATATGTTTATTCATATTCTCAATATTCTAACACATATTACCCCAAGCGGATGAGGATAGGTAATCAATAATTGTAACAATTTCAAAATGACATGTTTATTATCGAGGACCTTTATGTTGTCTCATATTTGGATTATTATTTGTATATAGTAAAATGGGTTTCTTTTGTACTCAATTGTCTAATGTAGAAAAATGTTACATTATTGAATAAATATATGAATGATTTACATTGTGACTATGAACAAAGGTGTAATCAACATGCTTATCGAAATTCACAATAGTTAAATATAAAAAATATTTTCTTAAAAAAATATTTGATTTTTTTATTATTAATTCAAATTTTAAATATATTAATGATATACCTATTATAATGAACATATTTGTAATCATCTCAATATCCAAATGCAATAAATAAAATAAAATAAAAATAAAAATATTGTTATAAAATATATTTTATTCTCAAATGATTAATTGAAAATTTGTAAGAAAATAAAGAAAAAACTATATTTGCATATCCACACTAACCAATTTCTTTTATTCATTTCCATGAATCGATGGCTCCTTAGATTCCAACCACTAATTCTCATGGCATAATAAATTCACTGATGCTCTATAAATATCATAGGCATTGGCGTTGTTTTTGTAATATAACCATCGATGTTTCTATTCCAAATTATACACATCGGTGCTTGTTGGGATAATATACACACCGGTGCATATTGGTAGCATATACACACTAGTTATATTTTAATACAAAAACACAACGATGAATATATAATTCAAAATCAACACTGGCTTGTTTAAATATAAAATGAACTGGTGCATATAAATAATATGTGAGGCATCGATGTAGTTGTGATGGTAATTCTACCAATGTTGATACAATTTAATATAAACACATGTATTTTTGGAATAAAATATACGCATCGGTGCTTTTTAAATGATCTAACGTCGTACTGTGCGTATGTAAACTAAATGCACCAGTGTTGTCACAATGTAATAAATGCACTAGTATGTCAGCATTAAAATTTATGCACCAATGCACTGACAATGAATGTAAGCATCATTGAGTGTATATACAACACACCGATGTTGTTACAATATTATATCAGCACCAATGTGTCTTCTTTAAAATATATGCACTGGTGTGTTTACATTGACGATATGCAGTGGTGCATTTTGTTTATAAAAATTACACTAATGCCCACAATATAATTAAAAAGTAATAGTTAAAAAACATCTTCTACAACCATCGGTCGTCCATATGTTTTAGCTATAGTAAATATATGTTATAACATTCGCAAAAACCTCCCCTACCAAAAATGAAGATTGTAGAGGAAGTTTTATTAACAATTTTTTTCAAACTTGTAACACTTAAAACATCCATTATGACCTCCAATACAGGGTTTTTTCCTTGTAGTGTAAGACCGGTGAGCTTTAGCTTGCAAAACGGAACCTTGTTGTCATTAGGGGTCACATTGTACTTGAACAAGGTGTCAATATCAAGCACTTTAGGATTGTGTGACCCATCATAAATAGGCACCTCACATTTCAAGCACCAAGGGGATGGATTGGTCTCCATGATATTGTTAACCTTCTCAGATAACATGGCAGTGACATTGGCAAGTTTTTCCATCCTTTCTATTGGGATTATTATTAATCTTCCCTTTGACCACATAGTCTTATTGTCTGTTTCCATATCTTATGAGGTCTCCATCACTTCACTAGTGCATGGGGGACACATCTAGGGGACATGTACCACTTACGGTTCCTTCATGCACAAGTTTAGGTTTCCTAGGGACCAATCCCTATAATTTAGGAACCCACTCTAAGTGCCACCAGTAGTATCCTTCAATTGACCTTGGTAGGTAATCAGTTATGTTTAGTTATTCTCTGGTTACCATCAGTTAGATCAAAATCAATTATCCTAGCACCAGTTTGCATGATTAAAGGCAGTGTGGGCACCTTTGTTCACCTACCCTCACTAGTTAGCTGATTGTAGACTAAGTTAGTTATCTGGAGTTGCATTAATGAGCTCCAGTGGTGATTTTCCCACATTGAGTTAGCTCCAGATTCAGTCTGAGTTGGTAGATTCGAATCCTATCTTAGGCATTCAAATTATCCTATATGTATAGCCATTGTATTACATATTAATTACATATTCATGAATATAATGATACTATTCCAATTTTGTCTCTATATGTGTACAATTTCCCCATGAGAAATTGATCAATCTATGCTAAATTATTCTCTCTCTTCTGTAACCTTCTCTTCTCATTTGAATTCATGCAAACTGATGATCTTATGCTTCATTGAATTTAACATGGTATCAGAGCAGGTATCCATTCCTGCCTCGAACCTCATAAACTTCCATTGATGCACCATAAGCCATTGAGTTTCCACATAATTCTTGGAATAATTGCATTGCTCCCTCTGGATTATGTCCAGAGAAGTCTATCTAGGTGTGATGTACTCAGATAAAGTGCACATGTCGAAGTGAAGGGTGTTTGAGATAAATTAATTCGAATTGAGTTTTTTTGCAGTGTTTTTGCAGGTACATTCAAATAATTTCTGAAGACTCGTTGTTCAATATAGCTGTGAAATGGAGAATTTAGCATCTCCGACTCCCAGAATCCTTACACCTTTCAATTACCTTGATTGGAGGGAATATATGCATATTTTATTACACAACAAGGGTTTGTACAGAATGACCATGTGTAGAGCAGTCGAGCCCTGACATTATTATGAAAAATCAAAGCATCTGGATAGGGTTGATGAAGCTTTTGGATGCATGTGCATCCACATCTCCAGGGATATGTTTTTCCATATTGATGGACTCAAGACTCCAAAAGAAGTATGGGATAATATTGAATCCTTGCTTGGAAAAAAGGATGAGCTGATAGCACTACAACCCAATACCTTCGAAACTATACAACATTTTTTCTCAAAATTCAAATCATTGGTCATGCAATGAAAGCAGAGTGGGATTGAGAAGAAGGATGAGCAATTGGTACTCTCCATACTGAGAAAAATTGGCCCAGAATTCTCAGTGTTTGTATCTACCTTTCACTCTAGGAGACTGACTACTCTGAATTGGCTAATATCGTCCCTTGATGCCTTCACAGAGTCTCTAACACAAGAAGAAGACAATCTGATACAGGTGGGAGCTCTCAAAGCCTCTCCAAATCAAGCTTGCTTAGTTAGTGAGACAAGGAATGTGCAAGCAAGAAGGAAAAAGAAAGGTAAAGAGAAAATAAACACTGAATTTGAACCTAAAAATGAGTTTGATCCATCAGATGAATCCTCAGGCTCTAGGAAGTACAAAAATCAAAGGCCTGATAAGGGAAATTGCTCTTACTATAAGAAAGGAAACCATATAGAGAAGTATTGTATGAGGAAAACCATTGATCAAATGGAAAAACTCCTTGAGCAACATAACATTGCACTCCATAAAGGTGCAAGGAAGACTGACTATGGACAAAATACTAAAGATCATGATGAGAGATGCCATGCATTGAAGGATAGTTGTTCAAAATCGCATGCCTTCCTCAATGATTTAGGAGCCTCCAATCATATGGTTGTATCCAAAGAATCATTCTCTTCATTACAACTTACTGGTGGTATGAGTACTCACATGGGTGATGACACTCAAATTCGAGTCGAAGGAAAGGGTTCAATCAAGTTAAATCATGGAGTGTTCAAATATATTCTCTATGTGCCCTATTTAGATGCAAATTTATTATCTGTATACCAGATGACACATATTATCCCACCAAAGCGATTGGTATTTGGTCCTGACTCAGTGGATATCTCAGATATCTCAATTGGGAATATTATACCAAAGGGTGTTGCAAACCATGCCTCTAAGACATATGAATTCTCACACTTTCTTCCATACTCAGATCTAATACAGTCTCAGTTGTCATTTGAAAGGGGAGGTAAAACCATTCTACCTACACCTTTTACATATGATAATGTTTCCATTAGAGTTTCATATTTAGAATCCAAAGTAGAAGACCTAGTTGAATCAGTTTATGAAATTGAATATCAATTTCATAGTGATCCATATCCAAATCCAGTCCCTACTCCCAATCCTAGGCATAAATGGGCACAAAAGGTTATTGAGGCAGCTGGGAACATGACTAGAGAGACATCTAACATGAGGAGAACAAGATCTCAGTTCCAAAAATAGAACCTTGCGCTATGTTAAGAAAATTCACTTCCTTCAAAGAGATACAACAAGCTCCCTGAGAGATGCTACATGATGGTAAGGACTGATCAACAATTTTGCTCACTAAAGAACAAATTGGATCATGTCACTCTTCCTCCAAAAATAAGATACAAAGGCAACATTCCTCCTCCTATCTATCATCGGATTGGAAGAAGATGGAGAGTTTCACATGCACTGTCCCATGATACTATTGCACACAAGGACCATCAAACTACTTCACTGCACCACAGAGATGCAGGTTGCAGAAATATTTTCATAAGTTTTTTATTCAAGAAGAAATTTTCTCTTGGTATGAAAGCTTGATCGTGATTTTCCTTCTTATTTTGAGGAAAGGTTTTTCCCATGAGGTTTTCCCCACTTCCTCGGTTTTATTAAGCAGTTATTAGTTTTTTCATTTAGATTGTATGGGTGACCTTTGGTCTTAGTTGCCAGGGCCTAGATTTTTCAAAGTCGGGATTAAGGGTGGGTGTTGGGATTATTATTAATCCTCCCTCTGACTACATAGTTTAATTGTATATTTTCCTAGCTTAGGAGGAATTCATCACTCCACTAGTGCATGGGGGACACACCTACGGGACATATTCCACTTATTGCACCTTTATGCATGAGTTCAGGTGCCCTAGGGACCAATCCTTATAATTTAGGAACCCACTTTGAGTTCCACCAATAGTCTCCTTCAGTTGACCTTGGTAGGTAATCAGTTATGTTCAATTATGCTCTAGTTACCATCATTTAGATCACAATCAGTTAGCCTAGCATCGTTTTTCATGACTAAAGGGAGTATGGGCACTTTTGTTCACATACCCTAGTAAGTTAACTGATTGTAGACTAAGTTAGTTATCCGGAGTTGCATTAGTGAGCTCCAATGGTGATTTTCTCACATTGAGATAGCTTCGAAGTTAGTCTGAGTTGGTAGATTCGAACCTATCTTAGGCATTTGAATTCTCCTATACGTATAACCATTGTATTACATATTAATTACTAATTCATGAATATAATCATATTATTCCAATTTTGTCTATATGTGTGTACAATTTTTCCATGAGTAATTGATCAGTCTATGCTAAATTATTCTTCCTCTTTTGCAACCTTCTATTCTTATTTTAATTCATGCAGACTGATGATCCTATGTGTCATTAAATTTAACAACTTTCGGTGAGCATCGTTGTTTCCATAACTCATGTAATTGTCATTGAAACTAGAGAAAAGCAAATACTCTAATACAATCTTTGCAAATTTTGTTTGTTTCAAAATATATCAACTATAGTCTTCAACCATCAATGAATCTAGGGAAAATGTTATGGTTTCATCATTTTATTAAAGTATATAAACCTTGGTGAATCTTACTAATTATCAAATTTCCAACCATAAAATGTTTTGTGATATTTTTTAAAAAATATTCAAATTTCTAAAGACTTTATATAGTTTTGGACTTGAAGATTTTTAGAGTAAAAAGTTATAATCTTATGAAATTTGGGAAAATAGTATTGGAAAAAATGAAAAATAGTGAATATTGTTTTGGAAAATAACCTTGAAAAATAGACCATGGGCTAAATTTCACCCCTAAAATTTTCCCTACTATAAAGCTTTCCATCAAACACTTGAAAAATGCAAGATTTTATGAAAAACAACATAAAATCAAGAATGAAAATTGTATAATACCAATGAGGCTCCACTTCAACATTATATGATGATGTATTTTTAATGTAATTTTTTTAAGTAGTTAAGGGATTTTGAACAAGACTCATGGTAAAAATTACTCAACATAGAGAAGTATTAAAAACATAAAATATATACACGTCGAATTGCTTATAAATTATAAATAAGGAAAAAGGAAAAAATAAAAATAAAATGATGTTGAAATTGTAGTCTCTTTAAAAAATGAACTTCCTTCATCCGATGCTAATGTTGAAAACTCACGAGGTTCATATTTGTTTTTCATTCTAAAATGGAAACTCCCTTCCTCGTTTTTATGGAATTCAATATTTATTGCATCATAAGCAGTTGGTAGACGATACATGACAATCATTTAAATCAAGGTTATGTAGTTATATTGGAGTGCATAAATAATTGTGTGCAGATAGAGCGACCAATCGCCTCTACCATGAAATTCCTACTCTCTCTCCAATGGAAGGATCCATTCTTGTTCATAAAAGGTGGAAAGTAGATGTAATGAAAGGAGATTTGAATTCCATTTGGACATCATTCATAATACACAATAGTCAAGCAATGTGTGACATCCTCGTCATTTCTAGATGTGTTGATAATGCACCAAATATTCACCCTTGCATGTGACCTCCTATCTCTATTATGGTTCTCATATATTCCTAGTCTTATGTATGTGCAATGGCACTTGATCTTAAACTAGTGAAATAGTCTTATGTATGTGCAATGGCACTTGATCTTAAACTAGTGAAACCGCTATTTGATCTCGGTCTAATATTGGATTGTTGGATTATTGTAGAGGGGCATGCACTAAATTTGAGGAGTAGGGTCAAGGAATATGTAAACATTCCCTTTCTTGGGTTTTCCCTCATATGGAAATGTTTCCTCTCCACAGTCGTAAAAAGATAGAGCCCGAGCCAAACTATAAAATGATCTCAAACCAATAGAATGAAAGAGAAATAAAACCTCATCCCAAGAGGATTGGAGAAGCTTTGATACCAATGATATGAGAAATGCCCCATTAATGAATATATTTATACAATAAAGGGGTCAAGAAAACCAAAGTATATGACTTCTTTTTCATTAAACACGCATAGGATTATATAGCCTTTACATTGAGAAAAACAACTCAATAAATCATGGAGAGAATAGCTCACCAAATCCTAGAAACTAGTAACTATGTTTAATAATAGAACCAAGAAGTAAGGATAAATCCCAACCCTCCATGGGAATATAATACAGTCCCATCTACTCCTTGAGAATAGGAACCTAAAAGACTATGTAAGACAAATTCTATAATAACAATAATAAGCTCGCCATACAGTAGAAATGTGAGACTAGTATCTCATAAAAATAAACCATAAGCTAAAAGAAATTACTACATCTCCCTATTCAATTTTTTCTTAGAACGTGATGCCTTCAAAAGAGGTCCTAGACCAATGTTGATGCAAGAATGGATTTTGAAATTTACAAGTAAATAGTTATATGAACATAGATTGGGAAAATATACATATCAAAAAAAGATGATGACCATCCTTCGTGTAGTGGAGACCTGGTGCCCATATCTCATAGGGAGTCATTTTTAAATAAAACTAACCATCATCTCTTAAAATATTTCCTTGAAAAAAAATCATCACCAGAACATCATAAGTGGGTTACTAAGATGTCAATATATGGTTATGATATTATATATAACAAGGATCGAGAAAATGTGGTGGAGGATGCATTATTTAGTCAATTTTTGAAAGGGGATACCTATTTTTTTATCCTTACCAGTTCTAAGTTGGATCAAGTGTAAAATTGAGCACAAAGATCTATGGACAACACACAACTCACAAGAAAGATCACACCATTTTACTCAGAAATTGAAGAATGAAACAGTGCAAAAATGGCTTTTTAACTGTGAAAGTTGTCATTAATCAAAAGTAATTAGATAATAATTACAATGAAGTACATTGGTTAAATAGCCTCATGCAATTCAAATCCATGTGAGGAAATTCGAATTGGTTTGACTCTACTTAACTGAATGGTTAACTGACCTTGTCTAAATCAGTATCGAAGTTCATCGGAGTTCAAAATCCAAGCTCTAGTGTCTAATTAAGTGTTAACTAGTCTTACTAACTGAGGTAGGTGAGTAAATGCGCCTCACCTACATGCAGCCATGCAATCCTAGCACCAACTGAGTAGAAATGAATGTAACTGACTCATAACTGAGCTTGACTAGTCACCAACTCAACTCAACTAATGGATGTTGGTATCAACACTCCCAGTGGCTCCTAATTTGTAGGGATTGGTCTAGAGGCTCCTAAACCGATGCATGCAAGTGCAATTAGTGGCAGTTGGCCTCAATTAGTGCTCCACACACTTTAGTAACTGGTGCATGTGCCCCAATTAGGCCAAGTGGACCCAATAGTGCTAGTGACTAAAAATAGACTGAAAGGACTCCCGATTTAGACATGACTCCTGATTTAGACATAAATGACCAAATTAAACAAGGGCGGATTATAATTCTAACATCAAGGAAGGTCTACAAGAAAGGATGTTCAATGAATTCATAGCGTAGATCATCCAAAGACTTTAGAAAGACATAAACCACCCTAAAGGGTATACATGGAACCAAGATACATTGAAGTATTACACTATAAGAAAAACACCTTCTAGCAAAGGTTTTTAGTGTTACAAGGTCAGAAAAAATTATCCAAAAAACATCTTCTAAAACCTCTACAAATGGTAATAGATGGTTTGCATGAAGCTCTAATGGAAACTTTTTATAGCTAAAAAAAATTGGTACGCTATATGTTTTAGCGAACGTTATTTTTTAATACAATGTGATTACATACGTCAAATGGATTGGTTTGTTCCTTTAACATATGCACTCAGATACATCGATTCATTCAATTTAAACGTGATATACCAATGGAATCTATTTACATAATGAATGAGTGCATTATTCATTTCTTATCATAAATGGGCATGTCATCATTTATACCACACAGAGTAGTAGGGTTAAAATAGACGCATCATGAAGTATCATTATATATGCACTGCAAATTATTTTAAATATGACAACAACATGTCTTTGGTGGTATTAGTGGTGAGTTTTTACTTTATGTCACATGGTATGATTATTAATATAGTCCCCAAGGAATATATTTCATATAGGAGAATCGGTGTTGTTTATGGGTCTAAAAGCACTTGAGATCATTTTTATCAAATATTAAATATCATTGATGAATTATGTATACCCTACACCATACATTAAGTTCAATTGAATTTTTTTTAATTTTATTAATCATTATAAAATAAAACCTTTTTTCTATAATATTGATATTTCAATTTTAATTATTACGTTTCGAAACAATTATTGTATTTCAAGGAATAAGAGTTCCTTACTAAGTAAATAGACAGTACAAGTAACATATAAATGCTATAAATGGAAAAATGTAATAATGTATTAGAATGAAGATAGATAATTAATAGTTACATAGGTTTGGGCTTTAAATAAGCCCTTCATGCACCTTTTCGTAAAATGGCATGACTATTGACTTTAGATAGTCTATAATTAATAATAAATTAATATTAGTATTAATTTATTATTTTATTGTTACATTGCCTTCCCCTTAAGGGAAGCTTTGTCCTCAACACTTCATTGACAACAATGCATGATTTTGCTTGAACTGCCATCTCTAGATCCTTTGTGACACTTGATGAAATATGATGATACAAGTTACGAATTCCCCAGGAGAATTGTTGCATCGTATCTGCTGTGGTCCATCCCAGATCTATTTTGATCAGATGTCTGAGATCATTTTCAGGAATGGGTCATCTTAATTGTTTCTTAGTATGTCAAATTGTTTTCCTGTCAAGTTAACTCTTTTGTGAATGCTCATTTTGATCCTGTCGTTGGTCAAAATGACGATTATAATTGGGATGTCTGTAAGGCGTATGTGTTTTTTGTTTTTCTTTTTTTTGAACTACGGCGAGGACTGCCTTCACTTCCTCGACTTGATTTATTTGTGGGATAGGTCTTCTTATTTGTTATTTTGTATTTTGATTTGTTTTTCTTCCTCGTCTGACATTATCTCTCCTCTATGTGTGTTCATTTTGACCATGTCGTTGGTCAAAATTATGTTTATAATTGGGGTGTCGATAAGGAGTACTTGTTGTTTGTTCTTCGGTTGTATTGACTTATTTTTTATCTGTGATGATGACTGAATGTACTTCCTCAACTTGATTTTTTTTTTCGGAGAGTCTGGATGCTTCTTTATGGATTTGTGCTATTTTGTTCTCCAATAGATTGTTTTTACTCTGAATCTTCTCGAACCTTTCGTCTTGCGACTTTTTTTCCTCTTTTAACTTCTCGATTTATTTCTCTAGTTCTTGAGTAAGATTCTTTAGGAGCTGGTTTTCTTCTTGATTTTCTAGAATTCTTCCTTCGAGGTCTTCATTGGACTATTCCTTCTTGCGACTATGTTTCAGTTTTTTAATCTTCATAATTAATGTTTTGTTATGATTTTGTAGTCAAAAAAATTCTTCGATATTGCTTGATAACACCTTGTTGATTTTTGTAATTTCCAACTTATGTGTCTTCTTAATGTCGTCATGTTGTTGTTGGATTGTTTCCTTCTGTTTTTTATGTTGACATAACTCGAATTCTTGATTTTCTCGCTTTCTCCAGGCATGCTCCAACTCATTATCTTTGTCCATAATGAGTTTGTTTAAAATATTTATTTGTTCTTCTAACTCTTCATATCATCCATTAGTTGATTTCTTGTATGTAGTTTGTGATAAGGGAACTATCATTGAGAAATCCTGTAGAGTTATTTTCTTCTTCTCATGGAAGAAGGTGATGCACTTCTTTTTTGCATTGATGGAGAATGTTCCTAGTGTTTCCAACTAGTTATAACCCAACATTATGTCAATGAGATGGTCGTCTATAGTTGCGACGGTGAATTGAGTTGCAAAATGATAATCATCGATTTGTAATGGTAATTCTATTTGATCTTCGTTTGACTCATTATTCATTAATTCTTGAACTTGTACTTGATTTGTGACATCAATGTTTATAAGATTTTCCTTGTTGGATGGACAAATAGCAATGGAAATTAGACTTTCATCAAATATCCCATAAACTTTCGGCATCACCATCGGCACTTTCCCGTCAGAAAGTTGAGAAAAAAAATTTCTACTCTATTAAAATCTGTCTCATCCATTTTGCTTGCCTTCTTTCCTGATTTTGATTTGTTCTCTTTTCCTTTATATAATAATTGTATTTATTACAATTATTAAGTATTCATTATTAATATTATGATATTAATAAACTTTTTTCTGAAAAATTTAAAAATAATAATATTAATATTATTATTATTATATTTTGAAAAGTTTTATATATGTTGAAACCTATAGTATAATAAATATTATTATTTAATAATAATAATTCTATTATAATTTTTTTTTGAAATAGTATAATTTAGGCTTGTAAACCCTAGCGTAAATAAGAGGGGAGCGGTCACTATTGGACAAGTGGAGGGGCGTGGAAGTGGTGAGGCTTCATGGAGGGGAGTAGGGAGCAAACAACACATTTATGCATGAAGCGTGTTTATGCATGAGGGAATGGCAACACGGAGGGGCAGAGGCGGGGAGAGATGGAGCAGTGGAGGGAATGCGCATGAGGTAAGGGAGTGAGCACGGGAGCTAGTAGAATGGTGGAGATGTATGGGGAGCGACAGATAGCCTCCGCACATGGAGGGAAAAAATGCCCTCGAGCGCGCTCGAGGGCGCCCCTGAGCTCAATTTTCACGCATTTCCAGCAGACCCACCTACATCCTGGGCTTGCCTTCAGGCACCGATGCTTTCTGACGAAATTTGACAGCTACAGTACAAAACTGACAGCTGAGGTGGGTCCTGTGGCTTGGTGGCGAGAGCTCACAGGAAATTGCAGGCTCAGCGTGCTCAGTCCAGGTTACCATTTTAAATTTACCCGCCCCTGCCTCCGCCTCCGCTTTCCAATTGCATGTGTGCGAAGGGGAGTTTTTAGCCCAGCTGATGTCACGTAAGGGCGCCCCCCGGGGCGCCCTTTTTACCTCCATGTGCGGCGAGTTGGAAGGCAGGTGGATGTGGGTGCATAGGAGTTGGAAGGTGGCGGTGGATGGAAGAGGCGACGATCGACGGGGAGCAGCATGGTGACGTGGCGGGGAGCAGAAGGATGGTACAGAGTGGTTGGGTGATGAGAAGGATCACGCGAGGGAGTGGAGGCTGGTAGTGTAAGAAGTGAAGGCTAGCAGTGCAAGATGCGAAGGAGAAAGTGCACAGGTGAGGAAGAGGATTGCAAGTGGAGGTGTATTGGCGCTAGAGGAGTGCGGGTGAGGACAGGAGTAGGGGCGGTGTACGTAGGGAAGTGTGCGGGGCGTGGAAGTTTGAATGGCCAATGGCCAATTGGCTCAGAAATTTTGAGATGACGGCTACTAGTCGATGATCATTGAAGCCCGAGGAAAGGCTGCTCTGATACCACTGAAGGAACAAGAGTTCCTTACTAAGTAAATAGCTAGTACAAGTAACGTATAAATGCCATAAATGGAAAAATGTAATAATGTATTAGAAAGTAAGATAGATGATCAGTAGTTACATAGTTTTGGGCTTTATATAAGCCCGCCATGCACCTTTTCGTAAAAGGGCATGACTATTGACTTTAGATAGTCTTTAATTAATAATAATTTATTATTTTATTTTTATAGTATTATTGTGTTATACCATCCAATTACACATATGTTCATTGTAATATTTAGGCATCCATATATCTAATCAACAATGTGACATTTTATAACATTAGACAATGCAATATAATAAGAAACCCTTCGTAATACAAAATAAGACAACAAAAAGGTCCACAATAATCAAAATGTTAATATGTAATTGTTAGATTTATTGGTAACCAATTGAGGAAATATGTCTAGTACATTAAAGAGAATGTATGATTTCCATAGACAAACATTTTAAAACATACACCTTGCATTAACATCCAATTATATATATATTGATCATCATTCTTAACTTGAACTATTGGCATTGCTTAAGTTGCTTGAATTGTGCCTCATTTCTTCATCACCTGCAGATGATATTGTACTTCATTTATTTGGTTGAATGTTTTGTTGAATGGATTGATTTTGTTCCTCCTCTTTTTGTTCCATGTACAAACATATAAATAAAGTGTAATGAGTATATCTACATCATTGGGCATAATGAAAAATGAAATCATATACTTGATTATGTAAATTGAAAAGTGTACCATAGCACAAGTGATTCATAAATGGTATACATTCTTTGAAATTCACCAGTGATGGTGTTTCTCAACAACTCTTTTGTTGGCTCCACTCTATACGTTGTTTCCTACAAATTTTAAATGTTGTGACAAATTATAGTTTTAATATAAAGATTTTTTGTTGTTCTACTAATTATAAAATTATAGAAATAAAATAATGTAGCTACTTACAAATTGCAAAATTAACTCTTTATACTATAATTTATACTCACAATTCATACTTAACTAAATGTCAATATATCCTTCGGATGGCTCTACTTTGTATTTTAACACCTATTAAAAGACACCCAGGGAGGATTTCCTCAAAAACTCTTTTGTTGGCTCCACTCTATACTTTGTTTCCTACAAATTTTAAATGACGTGACAATTCATAGATTTATTACAAAGATTTATCGTTCTTCTATTAATTATAAAATGAGAGAAGTAAAATAACATAGATATTTACAAATTACAAAAATAACTCTTGATACTGCAATATATACTCACAACTCATACTTAACTAAATGTCAACCTATTCTTCTAATGAATATACTTTGTATTTTAACACCTATTAAAATACATCCAAGGATGAGTGTAAAATAATTAGAATATAAAGATCACAACTGCAACAACCAAGTATGGTTGTGGAGTTAAGAAGTGAGTTGTCTTCCATGATTGAGAATAAAAATAATAATATATTGATAGATGATGATAAAATATTATAATGAGGCTCACCTTTATAAGGCTTGAGCATGCATAGTGAAGGGTTACACTCTTTCACCTTAGTAAATAATAATTTATTATTTATAATTAATATATCATTTAAATATTTGTAACTATTCATAATATTCATAACAATGTTAAGGCGACCATATCCATTGTAATCAATCATCCATTTATAGATTAATAATTTATTCAATCATATTCTGAAAATGGAACATCTTCCTCCATAGCCTTGATACGGGCTAACTAATTACACTAGGATATGGTGTAACATTGGTATCAGAGCGGATTCGCTCTACCTACTCTGAGCTTGGATTTGGCTCATTGGCTCCTAATTTTAAATGCTCCTCCATTTCCTCTCTGTCATAACCCCATTTCCCAATTTCTTCCACCATCCTCCCCTCTTTTTCAATCGTCCACTTCAGCACCACCTCCACCTCCATTTGCAAACCGGGTCCATCTCCATGGCCGCGTCCATCCCTCCCTCCTACCAAATTTCTTGCCATCGCTCTGCTGCAATCCCTGTGTCCACCCGTCCCTGAGTCCAAATTTTTTCCTTGTGATCGCATTACACTCTTCTCCTTTACGCCTACGCGACCCACTCCTTCACGCCTGTGAAACCCCCTCCACTCTTCTACACGTTCTCTCAACTTCCACTCCCCCTTCACCCTCCATCGCTACGATATTCTCCCACGCATACCCACACGCCTAGTTATCCATTCCCTCGCACCCCTACGCAGTTGAAAACCTACGATCCTCTCCACAGTTCTCTCCTCCCTAGTGTGCACACTCCCTAAGAGACCTCCCCCTTCCATTTCACTGGTTCCCTTCTGCACAATCCCCATGCCCATCCACCCTTTCATTGCCTTCTCTCCTCCCCAGCCTGCACACTCTCCAAGCTCCATGCCCCTCCTTCTACTTGTGCATGTCGTTGCACTCTCCACACTAGCATTCCCTCCACTCCCTAAGCACTCTCACGCCTGCACGCCCTCCACTCCACTTTCGTCGGTCACCCTTATGCCTACACGCCTCCATTCTACACGACTGCAAGCCTTCCCACCTGTGTTCTCTCTCCTCTTCTCATCTCCCTTGTTGTTGTACTCCAACACTCCCATCACTATTGTTCCAGGCCTGTACATTTTCACTCTTCAACCCTATAACGTTTAATAAAAAAGAATTTAAATATTATGTAATTTCTATTATATTAATATTTATTTTTTTTATTAAATTTTAAAATTTCAAAAGGAAATTAAGAATAAAAATATATAAATATAATTTCATACTTATTATTTTTATTTTGAATCTTATTCAATAATCCTAATAATAATTGTTATTATAATTTATTATTAGTTCATCAAATATATCAAAGACTTTAAGTGTTTTTAACTCTCCATGAGGGAAAAATAGCATCCAAATACACACCTCCACATACAAGGACCAAAACCATGGCAGAACTAAAAGAACAAACTGAAAAATTGGAGAAGGACATCAAGTCTTTTGCCTCCAACAAAAAAATCTTCAAGGAAGAAATGAAAATAGAAATGCAACACTTACGAAAAAATCAAAGACGAAGTAGTTATAGTATTAGAAAGAAGACTTGATGACAAACTAGACATCATGAATGAGAAACAAAAAGACTTAGATGACATGAAACGTAAGCACCATGGCACAGAACCTGAGCATCATGACAAAGAACCGGAATACAATAATGGAAGTATAAGAAACGTTAAGGTCTAGTACACACCATATCAACAACTCAAATATGTTGGACTAGTATGTCAACAAAAATGAGAGCAACAAAGTCGATCAAGACAATAATCAAGACAAGGAGACTAAATATCTTAGGGATGACCGAAATAACAATAATATAATTGATAAAAATAAAAATGGGCTCGACCAAGATCGTAATAAGAGTCAAGCCACTATTGTTGATAATATTAATGAAGATCAATACAATGAAAAAAGATGGATCCTACATTATGCAAAGGAATTCAAGTCAAATAAATCATATATTTTAGATTCATGTTCTACCTTAGTTGTTCGACCACCCTAGAGAAACCTAAATGTAACACTATCTGGCGATTTTGAGTGTGAGAACCCTCAAGAGATGACACTTATCGAGTTAACTCGTAAGGATAATAAAATGGAAACGTTGTGTGATGACATCGTAAGTATCATGGGACAAACGATTTCTAAAATGAAGCATGATATGTTCAGTTACAAAAAATTCCCCGTATTCATGTACATGGAAAATGGGACAACAATAATAAATGGAATGGAGTACAAATTCAAGATACAAGTGAAGGGAAATTGACAAACTATTGTGTGAAGACCAAGCACATAACTAATACAAGTTCTAAAACAAAATACATAAAGGAAGTAATGACATTGTTTCAACAAAAAATGAGAATAAAAAGACGACAACAATAATCTAAGCTTTGAGGACAACCATTTCCTAAGGGGAAAGCAATGTTAAGGAGGACATATCCATTGTAATCAATCATCCATTTATAGATTAATCATTTATTCAATCATATTCTAAATATGGAACATCTTACTCCACAACCTGGATACGGGCTACCTAATTACACTAGGATACAGTGTAAAAACAATAAATATGAAATTTTGAGTAAGAAAAACACTATTTCTTACAAACTTTGCAATCAAATGTTTCATTCCTTGTCATCCTATATTATGTGTTGAATGGGTTTCATTTTGTTTTCTTTTTTACAACAAAATAATTGAAGATTAATATTCCATGTAATAATTAAATTCTACGATCTGCATGTGGTTTTTCATCGATCACGAGGAGAAGTCATGGAAGGCGTCCAACGAAACGTTGTGGACGTGATGGGATAAGCCACGTCATGTGCTTGTGATACGAATTTTCGAGAGGCGATGATGAAATGAGGGGGAAAATAGAAGGAGGGTACAAAGGAAGTTAAGCAGAGCCATGGGCCGGACAAAAAATGGGTGGAAAATAATTTCAGGTCATGGGGAATGTCCTCACATATATTTGAGGAAATCATTATGGGTACGAGAAAGGGATTTGAATCATCTCAATACATTGGAGCAATAATTGGCATTAACAGAGACCATGACATGCATGGTGATAGATTTTATAAAGAAAAAATTGGGAGGTAGTGTTGTGTGTAATTTTTGTGGAGATAATCTTGGTGGAGATTGTGGATATGTTCTTTGGTTTCATGAGGAGATACAAATCTAAAGGAATGGAACAGAATGTAGAGGAGAAGGGGAAGTAGCGGGTTGTCCCTAGGGTTTTAATAGGGAGTAGTTGAGATTTTCGTGGGTCGCATGGATGTACAAATCCATAATTCTGCAATCAATCCAAGAGGAAATTGACAAGGTTGAGCAGGAACTCTGGGATGAATTGGAGGAAAGAATCATGTGCATGATTTCTTGGCTCTTTAGGAATGGATTATCAACCTTGACGCAACCATATATCTCCATACATTATATGAAATGTAAATTACAATGTTATGGATGATTAAGGGGCTTCTGGCACATGTCTTGCTGGAGTGTGGAGATAAGGAGAAAGCTAACGAGTTGTTGGTTCAATTTTGGAAGGAGCGCCACATGAATGCGTACATGATGCACAAAAAAATTGATGACATTTCCAATAAGCTAGGAATTCAATTCCTTCCTTCGGTTTTTGTTGCTAGTAGTTTTGTTGCATCTGTGGCGAGCAAAGGTCAGGCCTGTACATTGGATGGTCGTCAAGTTCCTTCACAAATGCAATGTTCTCTGATTAGGAATCTAGTTTTGGCTTATATGCAATGTCATGTCCCAAATTTTTCATTGGGTCACAATGGCCTAATCACATTTTCCATATTCATGAGAGTTTGTTAAATTGATGCTAAGGGTGAAATAATTGCCAAGGAAAATTACTAGTTTCCTAGGTTGGGGGTGGAAGCTTTGAGATTTGGAATAAGGGGGGAAATAAATGATGTTTGAACATTAGAATGCAATAAATATTTAATAAAGGATCTAAATAAATAAAAGGTAAAATCAAAGTGGCAATTGATCATGAAGACACATCAAGGATGTGGGACCCACACAAGCTAGATTTTCTATGCCACATGGTATCCTCCTCTTGTCAGTTCGAATCCATAAGAAGCCCAAGGGTATTGGGATGAGTTGGAAGGTAAATATACTTGGCATGAATCAATTAAGGTCGAATTTGAGTGGAAGAGTAACTCCCATGGAAGAGGAAGAGGCATTTTGGAGCTAGTGAGACACTTGGACTAGATTCCCTAGCTCTATGCCAACAATGATGAAGATGCTATGACACCTATGCCACAAATCAGATATGAAGGATGAAATATGACATATATGACATGTTAGAGATAAAACATAGCTCCAAGAGGGTGCTCAAGGGATTTAGGGAAGCTAAGATGCTTCCACATGTGATTTGGTGGAAGTGGGAGACTAGGAGTTGATGTACAAGTGGCATTCTTTGGAATCTCTTCCCAACTAGAGTTGGAATGCATCTCTTGGAAGGAATTTGACCCACATAGAGCTTGGAAACTTTATAAATTTCAAGAACAAATAATGAATGTATCTTTTTATCATTTAAAATATTTGCATTTGTTAATTGAGAGAGCTAGTGGATGACTAGTTTCTTTCCTTAGCCAATTTCGAGGGTGAAATATCCCCATCCAAGTTGGTGTCTGGAGAGGCCACTCAGGTCTTTCATGGAGATTTAATGGAGTTTTATTTGCGGGTGTAAGCTATAGGGAATCTTTTGGTTCCTTATAGTGCAACACTTTCTCTCAATCATTTCCAGTTTTTATGGCATATTCTTGCTCATGGAGGGATTGCTCTTTGGGTGAGCTATTGATATCTTTGGGGAAGCTTATAATGCCCCATTATTTTATGTTCTGATTTAAATGCTCTATATTTCAAGTTCAAAAGACTCTCAGGTCGAAATATCAAAATATTTCATGTAAAAATGTTAAACAATGAAGAAATAGTGCCATTTCCCCACTATCTTGTTGTGAACCATTGTAATGCTGATGATTTCGAATTGGAAGATATTTTCATTGTCCAGTTCTGATTGTAATAAGATGAATATGATATTTTATTCATTCTCAGAAAGTCTCAAGTCAATATATCAAAGGTTTGTATGTAAAAGTGACTATTAATGAGCAAACAATGACCATTTCCCCACTATATTGATGTATGCCATGATAATGTTGATTATTTCGAATGGAAGAATGTCTCTCTGATATATTTATGATGAATGGACTTCCATTTATGATTATTACAAGTTTCATGTTCATCACTTATGCATTTGAGGTCATTTTACTCAGTTTAATTGCATTTGGAGAAGATTTGGTGCCATTTCCGCAAGGGTCGAATTAGTGATATTTTAGTTGTTTGGCAGAGGGCCATAAAAACTTGTATAAACTGAATAATGATGCATATGATACCTTAACAATTTCCCTTAAAAATCCTCTTCCTCTGTTCAGAAATTCGAGTGGGTTTTGAAGCATTTGAGAAGCCATTCTAGCATTTACCCAGGGGGAATTAGAGCCCCAATTTGCTAGTAAAGACTCCTACTTTGACCAAAACATTAAACAAGTTTGCAGAAGTAATTGGAGGGTCATAAATCATACCTAAACATAATATTCAAGTTTTATTATCAGTCATACATCTTACGAGAATATTTGGGAGCATTTGGGCCAATTTAGAAACCTGGACATCAAAGCTAGTCAAAGGTCGAAATAGGGGAAAAAGTGAAAAATTGGTCATTGTAATAAAATTTCGAAAAAGGGACATTACATGCAAGTAGTGGTTATAGTTGTATTTTCCTCTTCTATAGTTTATAATCATATTTGTGTTAGTAATATTATGTTTCTAAAGGGTCTTATAGACAGTTTAAAGTCCCTATTTTCTCCTACGAGGGAGGGGCAGTTTTGGGAGGTCTATATAGATGTTGATGACTTGCTATGAATGTATGAGGATATCGGATTGACAAGCTCAAGGTGGGAAGTGATAGAAGGAAAGTTTAATTCTTTGTTTGATATATAATATATAGTTTTTTTTACTACAAAAAAAAATCTTTGCACATAAAGAGATAAAATATATGATTACATATGTCTTATGCATGTTGTTGTTAAGATGACTTCCCATGTTATGCATGTTGTTGTTAAGATGACTTCCCATGTGATGCAATTATGTTCTTTATAATCCCACAAATACACTAGTGCACAAAATCCATATATGTTCACCAGTATAGTGTTGTAATTTTTAAAAAACGAAATACTTTTAATGAATACATGTATTTTAGAGCACCAGTACTTATCGTCTATATGTGTTACACCAATATACACATGATTTTTTTTTAAATAATTAACATCAAAATGGTATACTTTTTTATTGAAATGCACTGGTATGTTAAGATGTATAGTACGCACCAAAATAGTGGCAACATTTAAAAAAACAAGGATAGGTTTCAACAAATAAAAAACACAAAGATATCAAACATACAATATGTAGAAAAAAACTCACATTATGAAATAGAAAAGAGAATTAAATCCTTATGATAAATTTTGTAACCATATAAAACAACAACAAAAAAACAAGAGTTTGCAAGGTTAAAGATACCTAGTAAAAACATTTTTTTCCAAAAAATACTATGAATATTAGTAGAAAATACTTAATTGATTTTTCAACCATTTAAAAAAAAATTAAATACCTGGAATTTCTGCTATATAGAATTGTATGGGCCTGACAATACCTGCCTGTTTGACTCTTCACAAAATTTTGGCGACTCACAATACCTACCTGTTTGACTCTTCAGAAAATTTTGGCCACTCCAAAATCTTCACCGATAATATATCTTGTAGAACCCTCCCTTGGAAAAATAGTGAGATAGTGATTAGATCGTATTTTATAAACACGTTTTTTACAACTCACTTTTTGAAAATAAATACTCGCTCATTTTCCCACTCGATGTTCATGTGCGTTGATGAAAAACATGTGCACTTTGTTTTTAATATTTTTTTTGTTTTTGATGTGCATACATGGGTAAAGCAGATCAATGTGTTTTATAAATTAATGTATTGTCATATATTAAATAGAAAATGAAAGTGCAAATCGTTGTTATTATAATTATATATTAGTATATATTTTTGTGTATGTTTTTATTCGGTGTGCATTCTTGTGGTGCACCAATGCGCTTTATTGCTGATTATATCTACTTTTCAAATGGCTCCGAAGCTATCAGTCTCCAAAGGAAAAAAAAGCAGAAATATTGGTCCAGACCCTTGCATGATTTACCCCTGTGGTTTTATGGACGGTGCTTCAAATTGTATGCTAGCTGGAGCAGGATTCTGTATTCACATTAATGAGTTGCATTACTTGGAGTTCTCGCTGGGGGTTGGACAGGGTACCAACACAAAAGCAGAATTGCTCAGTCTATGGGCACTTCTCTTTTCTTCCCAAATGATGGGGATCCCCCTCGCTCAGGTATATGGTGATTCACAAGTGATCATCAATTGGGCGATGGGGTCGACTGCTCTCTCCCCACCAGATCTTTTCCATTGGTGCAGGGAGACAAAAAAGCTCATTGCTAGCTTCAAGGAATTGTCTTTCTCCCACATCTACCGAGAGCACAATGGGAAAGCTGACCGCCTCTCCAAAACTGCGCTCTATTATCCTTAAAGAAAAGGCAGTTTTAAAGAATATTTCGAGAACCATTTGGTTTCTCAAGATGATTTTCAGCTCTTCTGAGCAGGGTTAAGGGGTGTTTCCTCCCCCTCTTTTTTTTAGTTCGAGGTTATTTGAGTACCCTCTTTTGGATTGTTGATTCAGAGCCTCTTGGTGCTCGGTAGATGTGGATGTATGGACAGTCCTCTTCCTTATGATGAGACAGTTTTATGATGGGATATTTTTCTTTGCTGTATAGCCTTTCCCCCTTGCAGAACTCTGAGGCAGCTATTGGTGAGTAACACGCAATAGGGGAGAATTGTAATAATGTCCTTTGATTCTTAATGAGAATAACAAGGCAGGCTTTTTTCTTCTGAAAAAAAAAACGTAATGGTGGGATATGTTGAAAAAAATGAACCATATTCATTTAATATCCTTTGAATTCATATTTGATGTTAAAATGATACGAGGTAAATTGTTTAAATTAATGCTATATGTTTAAAATTAATGGTTTAAAAGTCTTTTTTAAGTTTGATTTTTAAATGCTTTACAAACTTTTTTTAAGTGTGGGCATGTATTGATTGTTGATTTGGAACAAATGCAGGTAGAAAACATTATAATATTAAATGATGAATTCTTTAGATTCTAGTTCATATCATATTGTTCAAAGTTTAAGTTATCCTTTGTCATTAGCAATAGGCTTATATTTTAATTATAGTTTGATCATTAAATAGAATTTATGTTATTTATGCACATATAAGTAAATAATTATCCATTGAATTTTGTAGGGTCCTTCAATTTAGGATCAAGTTTGCCATTATAATATCAAATGGAGAATTCTTCAGATTCCAACTCATATCATATTTTTCAAAGTTTAAGCTTTCCCCTGTCATTTATGAAGTTCATATTTTAATTATATTTTGATCATCTAATGGAATTTATGTTATGTATGCACATGCATGTGAATAATTATGCTTTGAAATTTACATGATCCTTATTTGGGATTGTGTTTGGATGCACAAAATATTCCACCAGTCAAAAAACGTGCCAAGCTCTTGTCGGGAGCAAGATACCATAAGTAGTTAGTAGACAAAAATGGAAGTCCACTTTACCCCACTAATTGTAGCATGCCATATTCTAGCCACAATCGAGAGTTGGTGGCACTTCATCATAAATTTGATCCCTTTTATGAAATCCTAGTAGTATGTGGTCATTCAAAATGTCAAGGGTTGAAGGAAAACCCTCAACATGTCACACCGACCCATTATATTAATGATTGAAAACCCAATTTCAATGGTCTAAGACCTCCCACTATGGTTAAGAATCCAATAGGTGATATAGAAAAGACATGTAGGAAAACTTCTATATGCTCCTTTTTTGAAAAATTGGAAGCTTGCCAAAACAACTATGTTTCATCCTAAATTGATCAGCTTATCTCCTTCTATTGATTCAACCAAGAGTTCTAATTATAAAAAGTAAGATATCAATACCACTCAAAACATCTCTACTATGAGATCAAAATGTTGTATGGGTTGAGAGAAAAAATGACCAAGTACACGCTAAAGTCAGTTCAATTATTGGAGAGCAGTGATAACTTCTCTCTTCCTATCCATTTGAAAAGTAAATATCAATCCTCTTAAAACCATGCTTTGTATGGTGCTTCACCATGCTTTCCACCCGTTCCTGATGTCGAAAAATTAATTTTCCTTTTGTGGTAATAATTATATGATTTCCAAGTTTAAAATAGATGTTACAATTTTTGGGTCATTTATCCTTTCACATGTTTTCACTCCTCTTAAATAGTTTGTAACACTTATTCCATTTTGTGTCCTCTTTAGTGTCGGCCTCATTACTTGAATATTGTTCAATACAAACATAGCATTTTCATGTATAGTATGTGTATGAATGATTATGCAATTGGAAACTGTAATAGGAAGAACCTCTTATATATCGATGGCCATCCACACACTCATGGGAACATTGAAAGTTCATAAATAGTTGTAGGCAGTCATTACTTAGTGCAATTTGTTGATTTGAAGAACACTCCAATGACGAGTTCTTTATGAAAAGGAAAGCATTCATATTTGTTGCTATGCATGAAATACGTAAATTTTATCCTAGTGATGAGGTATTAATAGACTATAAATATTATAAACCACCAATATATTTTCAAAGACACCTTGTGTTGGGATTACCTTTAGACGTCCCATTGAAGCATAAGAAAAAGGTCATTGATTATTTGTATTTTTTTTTTAATTTTGAATGGAGTTAATGTAAGCATATTGTTCAATTTGACATTTTGTTTTCTAAAGTGGTTGGTTGCACATGTACTATTGGAAAAGAAATTAATGCTAATTCTAATAATTGTTTGGTATGATGTTTGAAAAAACTAATTGCATTGTGTTTACTAATATAATTGATGTATTATTCAATATTTTTGAAATCATAATTCTAACGATGAGAAACCTGTATACCATCTTCCATCAGACCCCTCTACAATGTCAAATCAAGAGAAGGATTCAAAATGAGCACAACTCGGATACACGAGATACCAATCATGGTTGATTCAACTACCTATTCAATTACCACTATTTCCTAAGTCACCAATTAAGAATGTCTATAGTAACAATGATTCTTCACATGTTGGTAGTGAAGGCAATGAAACAAAGATTGGTATGGATGATTTATTCCTGGATACAGTTTCCATGGAGGGAAATTTGTTAAATGCATTCAAATCAAATGAGCTAGGGTATGATGCTCATATCACTGATACGTTCTTCCAAAGCCTGAAATGTGCAACTCCTCTCTTTGATCATGGAAAATCAAATTCTATCCAACTAGGGATAGCAATGTTACTGTAAACCTTGAAAGCAGTGTATGATATGTCAGACTCATGTTTCTCATCACTTTTGAGGTAACTTATTATTAATTCCCCTATATTTTGAGGATTCTTGTTGCACAATCAACATTGAAAATGATCGGTTTTAAGAATGTTTGGTGACAATGTACATTTATATTTCCCACTAACTATAGGTTATTTAAAGAAGGTACTCCCTAGTAAAAATGTGTTACCCAATAGTTATGAAGAGGAAAAGAAAATGTTGAAAAGGTTGGGTATTGAGTACATATCATATCATATATAATACAAAAGATTGTATTATATATAGAGTTGAATATGTAGACAAAGAGATATGACTATAATGTGGGCGTGAAGGGTACTAGAAATTAAAAAACATGGATAGAGAACATGTTCCTCCTAATAAAATCTTAATACACATGCCTATAATCATAAGGATTCAAAGGCTATTTCATTGCAAATAATTAGTTGTGTTGCAGGGGTGGTATGCCTCGCACAGAAGTGCACCAATATTTATGTGAATCCCAACATATCCAATAGCCATGAAGCATGTATAGAGGATACATGTCCAATTAAATTAAAAGATGAAATATGGATCCTTTGATTCAATATATATATGGATGGAGTTAACATGCATTTCCTCCAAAACAAAACCTATTGAATTTGGCCAATAGTAGCGATCAATACCAATATCCCCCTTATTGTCTATTAATAATGAACATCTTGTGTTGGATTTTATAGTCCCTAGTAGAAGGAAAGTCAAGAATATGAAGGTCTACCTACAACCATTGTTTGATGACTTGAAGGAATTATGGGAAGAGATACATTTATACAATGTATCAAGATCCATCCCATCATATATGTATCATTACATTGTATGGAATATGTGTGTACACCATGCGTAATTATCTGGGATTATGATTTTTCTCTAGTAAGCATGTCACTTTCATTTGTTTATATTTGTAACAATATTATATTTAAAAAACGAATCGATGCAATTATCTTCTTCGATGCTAATGTGCTATGTATACAATAACATCGAGAATTTGTAACAATATGGTACCATGGATGAAAATATGTAGAACTTCTATAAAGGATAGGTGGCAAAAACAATTACAAATGTTGTTGAAAAATTGCTCAAGGGTATTCCTATAATAAGACCACCCTTATAGAATAATAACATCTGCTTTAATGGTAAACTAGAGAGAACCACTAGACATAAAATAATGACATTAGGTGATTGGCTTAGGGCATATGACAAAGAGAAGGAGAAGGAAATTAAAGAATTGTTTGATTCAAATGGGGAAACTATGTTCAATGATCTAGAATTTTTTGACACCTATGTTGACAAAATTCCCATGGAGATAAAAAGGAAATATGTATTTTATGAGCTACCATATTTGGAACATCTTAATATTTCCCACTTACTAGAACACATGCACATAATTAAAAATATTTCATAGTATTAATGGAGGAACACATCATCAAAAAAAAGTGACACATTGGGTGTTAGGAGAGATATTAGTCTTCAGGTATTAAGAACCATTGGTTAAAAAAAAAGTAGATGAGAGTTTGGTCTCTCTTGATCATTTAGAGAATGTGATGTACCGTGGATTTTGAAGAAATATTATCTTTCTCTAGCATAGGAATTCCTATCAAGTGAGAAGATATATTTTTTATACACATCTACTCTACAACGTTGCTTTATTGTAGAATAACATTGTTAGGGTTGAAATCACACGACCATTTGAACCATATAAGAGTATGTATGTAGAAAGCATGTTTTTTTCCACTATAGGTTAACATGAAATTAATTTTTTGTGTTTATTTTGTAGTATCATTATCCTTTACTCATGTGTGGGTGTGTGAACCATGAATTTCCCGAGGTCCTACAACTTTCCATCTCTAAATTTGATGTCAGGTAGGAGATGCGAATCTAATTGGTTCACTAACCTTACTCAGTTAGCAAGCAAATCATCTGATATGTCGTCCACGTTGTCATACAAATCTTAAACAATTTAGAATTTCATTTTCTCCCCAGCCAAGAAAAACATTAACAGGCTTGCTAGTTAAATCAGTGGAATCCTTAAGGATCGTCAGATCTATGTCCCCACCAGATCAACAATGGACTTCAAATATGATGAAGCGAATTTCATAAAAATTCTGTACACATCAAAAAATTTCCAAACCACACAACTCCACCCAGTGGAATTGTTGTGCACCATCGATCTAATTTAACGATCGATCTTGGTCATCGATATCAATCTTATCTCCAACGATTAGTTCTGATTTCGCAACCTGACTCACATTTTATCCTCCTCGCTCTTTTATCAGTGAAATCTTTCATAGTCCTTGAACTTCGGCCACGCATAATCTCCACTGCACGATCTCTAGTCATATGGGTGATTGGTTTAGGCTTATATCAAGAGTTCTTTCACCTGGATAAATTGATTTCAGTGTGGATCTGTCGAATATACATGCTCTTTAAACTCTATGTGATCTTCACTGAATTGATCAGTGAAACGATCAATTCCTTCTACAATTTGAAGGTTATCGTCTTAGGACGACGAATTGGAGTTTGTTTATCAAGCAAACTTATACACATACACGTAGATAATTTCAATCAATACTTCTGATTAATGTAGAGAAGATATAAATGACCAAAACACTTGCAAAGTAAAACTCTGTTCTTCATTAAACTCTCCACACTCGATCCTCACTTGATACTCTATCATTTGCATTCAATTATTTTCATAACACTCTGCAAACCTATCAGATCCGAATATTTTGGATATGAATACCTAATAAAATAAATCCTATTGGCAAAGATCTATCCTTGAAGAATTCCTCGTAGGGTTCAAGGAGAATAATGGCAAATTGGTGACTTATTGCAAAATAAAACTAACCCTATCTATCTAACATCAAACCCTATCCTTATAGAAGTGATTACTTGGAATGTTGACTCATCAACCCAAGAAATATGAGCTGGATGCTCTTGCATCATACTCCTGGGTTAGTAAGTCTTCAGGGTGCACATTGTATTTGGAAATTTCTTACTCTATCATCCAGGTTGTTCAGTAGGTTGATTCTTCCATTTGACTAAGTACTGAAAGAAGGTTTTGTTCTCGGTCTTCCGTAAAATTATTTTGTCAAGGATGGCTTCAATATGAGGTTGTTCTTTCTATGGAATTTGTCATTTCCAATCTATAGATGAATCACCTCCATCTGTTTGGATACGTGCATCTCTAAAAGGATACAAATCTGAACCATTAAAAATTGGTGAAATCTAAAGGTCAGAAGGAAGTTCAATCTCATAAGCATTTGCAGAAAACTTCCTTAAAACTTTACAAGGTCCAATCATTTTAAGCTTCAATTTATTGTAAGTTTCTTTAGGGAACCTTTTCTTTCTAAGATAAGCCATCACTAAATCTACAACCTAAAAGTTTACTTCTTTTCTCTTCAAGTCTACTCTATGTTTATATTTTTCTGCACTTTCTTGTAATCTCCTCTTAATATCCTCCTGGAGCTCATGCATACTAATTGCAAAGTCTTCACCCTTTGCACTTCTTCTTTCCTGTTTACCCAAATCTCTAAGTTCATATACACCTCTTGGATGCATCCCATAGAAAATTTGAAAATGACTCATGCATGTACTTTTGTTGGGTGAATCATTGTATGCGAAATCAGCCTGAGCAAGATCCAAGCCCCACTATTTTGGATGTTCATACATGAGACCTCTTAGTACGTTCCCAAATATTCTATTTACCACTTTAGTCTAGCCATCAGTCTGAGGGTGATAAGCAGAACTAAGACTTATATTAGTCCCCAATTTCTTCCATAGAGTTCTTCAAAAATGACCAACAAACTTTGTATCTCTGTTAGACACAATACTCAAAGGAAACCCATGCAACTTTACAATTTCAGAGAAGAATAGATTATCAATATTGTTTGCATCATTAGTCTTCTTACATGCAATAAAATGAGCCATTTTGGAAATCTATCTACTACAACATAAATTGAATCATGACCTCTCTGAGTTCTAGGTAAACCCAAAACAAAATCCATGCTTATGGAATCTCAAGGCCTAGCTGGAATAGGCAAGGGTTGATACAATCATGTGTTTTGACTTCTCCCTTTTGAATGTTGTCAGATTCTACATCATTCAACAAATTTCTTCACATCATGCTGCATATTTGGCGAAAAATAAAAATTATTCACCAAAGAAAAAGTCTTGTCTTGTCCAAAATGTCATGATAGACCTCCACTGTGTTTTTCCTGAATTAAATTCTCTCTCATTGAACATCTTGGAATACACAATTTACTATCCTTGGACAACAATCCTTCCCACAACATATAATTTAACCACTGGCTTCTATTATGGGTAACCTTATTTTCACAGGCTGCAAAGATATCCTTGAAATCTAAATCTTCTTTATACATATCAATCAAGTTTTCAAATCCCAAAGGATTGACCTTAACTTCTTGTAATACCAGATTTATCCTACTCAGAGAATCAACAACTTTATTATACTTACAACTTGTATGTTTGATAACAAAGGTAAAGTTCTGCAAAAATTCTACCCACTTAAAATGTCTCTAGTTTAATTTAGGTTGACTATTTATGAACCAAAGCATGATTGTCAAAATACAACACAAATTCCTTAGGTATCAAATAATGTTTGCACTTCTTAAGAGCATGCACAAAAGATATAATTCTTTATCATATGAAGAGTATTTTTGTTTTGCTTCATTCAATTTTTCATTGAATTATGCCATTGGCCTCTACTTTTGACTTAAAAATGCTCCCATTGATGTTCCACTAGCATCTGTATCTACCTGAAACACTTTGTCAAAAATGGGCAAAGCCAAAATAGGTTTCTCAGTTATATTTTTTTTCAACAACTTAAAATTTCTATTAGTTGCTTTTGTCCATTTGAAGCTTGTTTACTTCCTCTGAAAGTATCTATCAAAGGTGCACAATTATGACTAAATCTCTTAATGAAATTCCTATAGAAACTAGCAAGTCCATGGAAACTCCTTACCTCATAAGCATTCTTTGGAACTGGCCAATTTAAAATTGCATGTGCCTTGTTAGGATCCATCTTCAGTCCTTCTTCTGAAACTACAAATCCCAAGTAAACTAACTCTTTCTTCAGGAAACTACATTTCTTCAGATTTATCAGCAGCTTCTCTTTATGTAAAGTCCTCAACACCAACTTAAGGTGTCTTAAATGTTCCTCTCTATTCTTACTGAAAATTATAATGTCATCTGGATACACTATCAGAAACTTTCCAGTAAATTCTTTTAAAATCTCATGAAGGTACTAGGTGCATTAGTAAGCCCAAACGACATCACTAACCATTCATTCAATCCATCATTAGCTTTAAATGTCCTCTTCCATTCATCCCCTTCCCTTATCCTAATCTGATGATATCCACGTTTCAAATATATTTTGGAAAAATATTTTGAACCACTTAACAGTCCATCAGATCATCAATTCTGGGTAAAGGGAATCTATACCTGATAGTGATCTTGTTGATTTCCCTGGAGTCAGTGCACATCCTCCACCCACCATCTTTATTTGGAATAAGTACAGTGGGTACTGCACAAGGAATCAAGATTCATTTTACCAATCAGCTCGTGTACCTATTGTTTGATTTCTTCATTTTCTTGAGGAGTTAATCTGTATGTTGCTTTATTAGGTAAACTTGCACTAGGTATTAAGTCAATGTGATGACTAATACTTATTACAGGAGGTAAATCATTTGGAAACTCATCCACAATAATGTCAACATACTCATCAAGCAAAGTTTTTACTTCAACAGGCAATTCATCTAAATTTGTAGAAGTTAAAATTACCTTTGGCTTACCAACAAGGGAAAAATGTAGATCCTCCTCTTTCTGAACTGCTTGCAGCAGTTCTTTTCCTGACATCAGCAAAATGTTTGATCATGAACCTTCCTGAACTGTTTCATCCTCTAAAGGTGACAAAGTATGTCTCTTCCCATCTTTCTCCAAAGAATAAGTATTTTTCCTCCCATCGTGAACATATTTCCTGTCATACTACCATGGCCTCCTTAATAGTATATGACACACATCCCATAGGCATTATGTCACATAATATTTCATCTTTAAAAGTACCAATCCGGAATTCCACATTACACTACTTATTCGCCAAGAGTTGATGTCCTTTATGCAACCAGGACACTTTGTAGGGAGTGTGATGCTTCATCCTCTTCAATCCCAGCTTCTCGACCATCTCTATGGAAACCAAATTATCTATACTACCACTGTCAAAAACCATTTTACAACACTTACCTTGTAACTTACACCTTGTTTTGAACAAAATTTTCTTTGAGCTAGTACATGTAGTTGTTTCTCTGTTTTTACTAGGACTCTCTTCAACACAATAGATTCTCATTCCTCTCGAGGGTTATTCATTTATGTTTCTCCTTTTGACTCTTCCTAAGCCTCTGCTACATTCACAATTCTCTGACTTGAAGATTGATTTCTTGGACAATTCCAAGACATATGTCCAATCTCTCCACGACCATAAAACTTTACATATCTATGTCTGCCTCTTCTTATGCCTCCTCTGAATCCTCCTCTCTGGGATGACTGATTGCTAGAACCCTCAACTCCATCTTTGGAAGTCCTACCTCCACTACTAGGAGATCCTCCTCCTCTTCCTATATTCTTTCCTCTGTTTTTATTGTTATTGTTGGCTGCTATGGGTAGACCCGGGTTTACTATAATCAACCAACAACACCCCTAGATCACTGGCCCTTTTGGTGACAGACCGCAAAGCGGCCTGAAGTCTCACCCGAAGTGACTATAATGGGTTGGCGAAGGACTCAAGTGTCTTGGGCCAGGATCTGTGGCAATCCCACTGGCGGCCCGCAGCTCTCCTAGCTGCGAGGTCTCTTCCTGTGCGTCGCGCGACCTCTTGCTCGCGTCGCGCGATCTCCTCGTCTCACAACTTTTCTAACCGCAAGATATTCCTTTTGTACCACCGCGCGATCCTTTTCTGCGGTGCGCTCCTTCCCCGACTTGCGATATCTCCAACCTTATCGCATCGCCGCGCACCGTACGACACGCAACTCCTACTCGCGCTAAGCCCTTAACCTGCGGTATCGCGCGCCGCAGCTCCTCTGCCGATGCGATATCACCCCTCTGTGATATCCTACCTCCGCGGTTCAGCACACTTAGCGAGGCTCGTGTCGACGTGCGAGACTTAACATACAAGGCTATTCAATACTGCAATAGAGACTGCTTCACACAAAGCATAAATGAACCGTATACAGCATGCCAAAGACTTTAACTTATGCTTATCCTTCTATATTTGCTATGAACTGATTAACACATCCATTTGTCAACTGTAAACAACAATGTTGTGCAAAATAATACATAACAGTAAGCAAATACAATCACATGCATTCAACACAAAACACGCAGGTTTTACGTGGTTCACCCTTAGGATGGGAGTTACGTCCACAGAACTGTGTTTCTCTATTATAGCTCAGGGAAGGGTAAAACACAGTTCTGCTGCACCGCATATGTAGCTTAAGATCTCCTCTCTTAGATCTCTTTTCTCTTCTATATTACTCTTTTACAATACACTCTTCCCTCCCTGTCGATCCCTGTGGATCGTTACATGCATGTTCTATAAGCCAGCTACTAGTTACCGTAAGATTGCTATCGCTGATAACAGAACCAGAGCTAGGCTTTTACAACAGTCTAATAGTCTGCAAAACACTACTAACTAACAAAATGGCTAGCTAGCTCTTCAACTTGCTAATCAACTAGCCAACCCTTTTACAATACAAAATATATTCTTATATAGGCAGCCCGAAGGTCGTGCCATTACAACATTGTGGGCCTGTCCCAACAGTAACCCAAAACCTAACTAGTGACAGTCGGCCATATCTGTACTTGAGGTAGCCGCTTTCCGTCACACCACAGCTCTCTGCAGTCTTCCATGCTTCCCGGCACTGATCATGGGTACTATGCACCGCTTCGCTTTTCTGTCCTTCGCCTTCAATGCTTCATCCTCATTGCTCCTTTTCCTTTATGAGGGTCGCTGAGCCCTCCTGTCTTCCGCCGCTGCCTTCAATGCAGTGGTTGAGCTCTCTCTTCTCGGCCGCTCAGGTACCGTTGCCTTCTTGACTTTTCTATCTTAAAATTCATGGTTTCCGGCTCTGCTCTCCAGCTGGAAACGTGCTACGGCGTCGTAGCTCTGTCTTAACTTCTTTCTGCCAAAACTATCAGCTTCTTCTGTAGCTGCGGGACCCTGCTCCAACAGTCCCCTAACACTTACTTGTGGCTCGTCCTCGAGCCACCGGCAGCGGGCTTCTCCTGCTACAGCCTTGCCTTGGCTTCCTGCGAAGCCCTCTGCAACCTGTCACGAAGTCCTTCGACTTCCTTCTTCATCACTTCAACACTCTCTTTATATTTTATGTAACTTGGTTTGTTGGGCTCTCTTATCCTTCCTGCCCACTGTCATGGTTTCTCTCTCTTCGCTCCTGAAACCTTTTAAGAGCCTTCTAGTGTTTGAGAGGTTTTCTACAGATATCCTTTCCTCTTTATCTGGGTTAGAACTTTTATCACAAGGAAATTCTGTATCTTCTAGCCCTCTCAAACATTTCATTCATCCTGGGGCCTCGTATATGAAGGAGGGGCAAACCATGAATTCCGTTCCGAGAACAAGCCTTTTCCTGCCTCCAGGAATTAGACCGACTGCTGGGTTTGTTGCCCCCTTCCACTTCTCTTCTCTTTGAAGTGCTCCAAGTACCCATGCTGCCTCTGATCCTCAGTTTTTTGTTGCGTTGACTCCACAATCTTTGGTGCTTTTCTTAGTTGATCAGATAGGTCGGCGACCTTCTCCTGTTGCTTTCTTTTTCTCATTTTTACTTTCCACCTAGCGGGAGATTTCTTCTCATCATTCTTCTGCTCTGCTTTCTTATCTTCAGTGATCGGCTTGGCATTCTTCTTCTCCTTAGCAGAGACTTTGGTGACAACTTCTACTTCTGGTGCTTGACTCCTCATCCTTAGCAGCTGTCTGACTTGTGCTGTACTTAATTTCACAACCCTGGGCGACGTCGTCATGGCGGACCTACGGCCACCAGGGTCAAAGCGTCTCAGCATGCTTTCTAGAGGTTCATCCTCGAACATAACCCACTTAGTAAAAAATGGCAGACGTGCACTGGCTGCAACTTCTGAAAATCACAGCACTCTGTAACCACTTAGCTCTTGACACAGAACTCTCAACAACTTTAACTCTATGGCTCTCGGTTTTTCTGCAAATGTAACCGTCTCAATTGAATACTTTCTTCTTTTATGCCCAATTCGATAATCCTAGATGCAATAGTCATCTAGATTGGACCCGTCGGTCGTCATTAATACCTGGACAAGACCACACCCGCCATCCGATCCTTAATAAATGCGGAAATCCAATCGAATTTCTCTCGAAACGTGTGTGCACAGGCGTCGGTCTCGTCGGAGATTTTCCAAATCTGGAAAAATTAATTATACTGTTGCCAAATCTACGGTAAGATATATGGATCATTACCTCATTAACTACCTGTCATCTGCTGACTTGACTGTCCCTTGTCGGTTGCAAAACTGAGTACGTGGCACGGGGAAACATCGCGCTGCTGCGATGCGACTCCGCATCACCTGCATAAAACAAATTATTTTTTTATTTTTATTTTTTTAGGTGTAGACTTGTTCCCGGTGCGATGCTTCCTTTCAACTACACTGGACATCTGCACCGCTTCGACTGGTTAAGAGGCAGGGTGGCTATCACTATAGGGATTAAGCCTACTGCCATTAATCCATGTGGGCAAAATCTCCCCATTTAGCATGCTGAGCTGAACGGCACCTCCCTCTGTGACTTGCTGTATCTGGTATGGCCCCAGCCAATGTGTCTTGAACTTCCCTGGAAACTTAAGGAATTTGCTTTCATAGAGGAGCACTAGGTCTCCTCTTGAAAGTCTTATTCTTAATATGTCTGTCATGCCAAGATTTTTCTCGTGCCTCATGCACTTTTTGATGGAATCCGGCGATGAATCTGTCTTCTTCTAAGGCAAGCAACTGTGCTAACCTTCCCTCGACTGTGTCTGTATCAGTCATCTCGGTAATCTGAGCGATTCTTAAACTGGGAAGAATATACTCCATAGGCATAACAGCCTCCTATCCATACACCAAGCTGAAAAGTGTGTGTCCCGTAAGTTTCTTGCATGTGGTCCTGTATGCCCATAATACAGCGTTAACTCTGAGGTCCCAATCATTCCTCTGGTTATTGCAGATCTTAGTAAGAGCATTTTCTAAAATCTTATTAAAGGCCTCCACTGTGCCATTAGCCTGTGGATGGTAGGGAGTGCTCTTATGGTGTTGGATCTAGAATTCTTCTGTCACTGCTTCAATAGTGTTGTTCAAGAAATGTGTGCCTTGATCACTCATCAAAATTACTGGACATCCAAACCTACTGATGATGTTTTCAAACAGAAACTGTGCGGCTGTAGCAGCATCGCAATTTCTTACTGCTTTGGCCTCTGCCCATCTGGTGAGGTACTCTGTTCTAGTGATAATATATCTCGCACCAGTGCGCTTTCCTGGTGGGTTGATAGGACCCACAAAATCTATAGCCCATTTGTCAAATGTGCGCAACGTGACCTGCGGTTGCAGCGGAATTTCATCACGTCGCGAGGGTTTTCCTACCCTTTGGCAGATATCACAGCATCTGCAAAAGTCCTTGGTGTCTTTATGCAACGTAGGCCACCATAATCCTGCCTCTAGGATTTTCTGCGCAGTCGGCTTTCCTGCGAAATGACCTCCTGCGGTTCCTGAATGTGCCTCTCTGATAATAGCGTCTTTTTCATACGGCATCACACATCTGCACAGAACTTCATCCGGGCCTAACTTGTATAGGTGTCCTGCGATGAGGGTGAATTCTGCTGCTTTAACAACCAACTGCTTCTTTTGCTGCTTAGTAAACTCGTCAGGTGCTACTCTCGTACTGAGAAATTTAATAATATCAGCATAGTACTCATCTGCGATCCGGATAGAGAACAACGGTGCATCCGGTAGATTGTCATCTAGGTTACTTGGCTCTTCTCCTGAATCTATCCGTGACAAATGATTAGGTCCTGCATTCAGTCTTCCTGGTTTCACAATGATTTCAAAATCATACTTCTGAAAGAGGAGTAACCATCTACAGATTCTCCCCCCTAAAACTGGCTTATTGACCAGATCCTTTAATGCAGAATGGTCAGTGAACATCTTGAACAGGGAACCCAACAGGTAGTGCCTAAACTTCTGCAGTGCATACACCATAGCTAAGCCTTCCCTTTCAGTTGTGGTGTAGTTCTTTTCTGCTATCGAGAGCTTTCTGATGGAATATGCGATAGGGTGGTCAATGTCCCCTTCTCCTGGTTGTGTTAAAACAACCCCTAATGCGATGCCAGACGCATCCACATGTACATGAAATGGCTTAGTCCAGTCGGGAAATACTAAGATGGGTGTTGTAACCATCTTCTCTTTAAGCATGTCTAGACTCTGCTGACATTCCTCGTTCCATAGGAATTTTACATCTTTCTTGAGCAATTTCTCCATTGGTGCTGTAATCTTTGTGTAGCCTTTGATGAACTTTCTGTAGTAACCGGTATGACCAAGTACTGTCCTTATTTGCTTGAATGAGTTGGGTGCTGGAAGGTTTACAATGATGGCAATCTTCGCGGGATCTAGCATCAAGCCTTGTCTACAAACAATGTGACCCAACAAAATACCAAATGGTGCACAAAATATACATTTCTTCAAGTTTAGAGAAATCTGGTACTGCCTACATTTCTCTAACATCAGTCTTAAGTCTCTTATATGCTTTTCAATTAGTCCAAATACAGTCCAATCATCAAAATATACTTCTAAGAATTCATGAATGTGTTCTTTAAATACAGCAACGACTACTCTAGAAAATATAGCTGGTGCATTCTTAAGACCAAAGGGCATTACCGTATACTGGAACGAGCCCCATTCTGTTGCAAAGGTGGTCTTGGACCGATCTTCTGGATGTATTCTGATCTGATGGTAGCCTGAAAACCCATCAGTGAAGGAGTAGACCTCCTGTCCTCCCACGTTGTCTAATACCTCATCAGTGAACGGTGTCGGAAATGGATCGTGAAGCGATGCATCGTTGAGCTTGCGCAGATCGACACAGATCCTGATGTCTCATTTTGTTTTCTTTTCTTGTACGACCATGGGGCTAACCCATTCGCTTTCCTCTACCGGCTCAATGATGCCTGCTGCTAGCATCTTATCGATTTCGTCCTTTACTTTTTCTTTGTAGCGCGGATTCAATCTATATGGATGCTGCTTAACTGGTCTAGCATCGTCCTTCAATGGTATCCTCATAACTCCCAGGTCTCAAACTATTCCCTTCATCTCTGTGAACTTGGTGGGAAATAGGTCCTGATAGTCATGTAGCAAATCTGCAATCTGTCCTATTGTTTCATCATTCCAATAGTCTCCAATAGAGGCAAACTTAGGTTCTGCATCTGTGCCAATATTGATCTTTTTAATCTTGATAGGTTCGGTGATTGCTGGAATCTCTAACTGTGGTCCCCCAACATCATGAGTTCCTTCTGACTCCAGAATGTTGGTGTTGCGAGGATCCTCATCCTCATCCTTATCTTCATTGTCTGGCTTTGCTGCGAAGTTATAACACTCAAGCGCGTCTTGCAACTGAATGGTCCACTCAGGTTGAGCCTGCACTGAGGTGGTGTAGTCCTTGAATATCTTGATATTGATTATGTCTAGGGCCTGAGCAACACTTGGATGTTCTGATTAAAACGCGAAGGTAAGTAGGAAACTGTCTGTCATAAGTGACCATGTGATCGTCCCCTTGCGCAACTCAGTCTCTGTGTACCAGTTCCTTGGAAGTGTGTCCAATGTGTGAATGAATCTATGAACCCATTCATCCTCTGGAATGTCCGACCAGTTCTGTTCACATGTCTGAATGTGTGCCCTGGGGTCAGTTTCTCCTGTGTACTTCTGCGGGACATACTCTTTGTCGACCGAAAATCTGATGGCCATCAATATTTTAATATCATCCCATGATGCGATATTTTCTTTATGCGCGTACCACCATCTTGCAGGTGTGGCTCGTACTGCAAGGTCCATAGCTGTGATCCTTTGCTTGTAAGGCATTTGTTGCTCAAACTGCTCAAGGAATTCCTGAATATCTGTTAGACCATGATACAATGGAATCTCAATGGTCTCCGCGCCAATCCATCGCAGTGATTTACTCATAAACGCACATCTGCGCGCTGAGACTTCGTAAAGTCTGTTCTGCCAGTTCTCTAGACCAATATCAGAATCCGATGCACATGAGCTGTCGCATTGCCAACTAATGTTCCCTTCTGCGGTTGGATTGATGTAGTCATTCTGGTTCGCAGTCATCTGGTAGAGACTATCCATGTTATGTGCTTCATCCTCAGCTTGGATAGGTTCAATATATCTAGGACCTTGGTAAGGATCCAACGGTGCGATGACCTGGATCTGCGCATCCTCAAAGGTCCTTTGTCTTCTCTTTAGGTCAATGACAGCCTTGCTACCAATCGCCCAATCAATACTTAATAGTGCTGGATATGGTCGACTGTCGCCAATGATTTCTATAACCTCGAAGTCCGCAAAAGTATGAACCCCGTCAATGTCAACTGGCACCTGTGGTAGTCGACCTAATAGTGATACTCGCTGCTGATTAGCTAGTCTCAAGTGGATAGGTGAGATGGCTAACTGGGGGCTACCCATCTGTTCCCATGTCTACTTAGTTAGAACATTCACCTCTGATCCCAGATCTAAGATGACTTCATCCATTTCGAATTCTCCAATCTGTGCTGTGAGTTTCATCTCCCTTCCGGTCCTTGTATGTCCTGTAATATTATGAACAGCGCGGTGTGCACTGCCCGAGAGAGAAGGTTGCTGACACTGATCTATGATGCGTTGTAGCTCGCCGATATCTTTTTCATTTCTCAAGAGCTTCAAACAACTGCGTAGGAAGGATTGTATACTTCCTGTCGACTCATCCTCGTCGCATCTTCCCGATGTGGTAGCCTGCGGTATCTGTTTTGGGCTATCGCCACAAGGTGCTTGCTGCGGTACGCCCCTAGACGGCGGTACCTGCGATCCTGATTGTGTAGGTTCCTCGAAGGAAGCCTTGGCTTCATGAAATGTCTCCTTATTCTTCTGTAGGTCGAGTGTTGTTGCTTTACCAGGAGCTCTGCGTACCCACTCCTGACTTGTGTTCTTTCTGGTCTCCTGCGATGTCCCACTGGTGGAAGCACCGCTGCGAGTCACAATATTGACTCTTGGTTCTGGCTCTGCCTGCTTAGGAACAATAAGCTGGATGTTCTGGTGTACCGCTGGCTTAGTATCTTTGATCTTAGCTATCAAGGTAGGACACTCCTCTATGGTATGATCATAAGATTTGCAGTAATTACAAGTAGTAGTGGGGCTCTGACAGTCCCTAGCATAGTTTCCTACAACCCCGCAGTTATAACAAGTGATTGGTCCACGACCGCGGCCAAAACCCTCTCCTCTTGTAAAGCCTCCTCCACGGCCTCGTCCTCTGAATCCTCCTCCCCGGCCACCATACGTCGGATCAGGCTGTGGTCCTGCTGCTGGACCCTGTGTTTCTGACTGGACTCTGTATACATCATTTTTTCTATCTAACATGAGATCATAGGCTCAGCAATTCTATTCATCATGTCCGAAAGAGCTGTAGAAGACACAGTATAGGTTCTTAGGTGTCTGTACATACTTCTGAAGCAAAGGGCATTGCTGAGGTGGGTGTCCTTGTGTTTTGCATATTTCACACCATGGCCCTTGTGTTCGTGGTAAGGGGTTAGGAGCCCCTGACGCTAGATATTCTGCAAAGACTGGACAGTTGTCTTTGGTATGACCCTGTGCTCTACATCGTAAGCACCATATGTCTTGCATAACCTCTTTTCCTTTCTTAAGTTCATGTATTTGCAACGTGAGATTGGCCAACTGGTTCTGTAGAGTTGTCATGCCTACATTGGTTTCTGCTAAAGGTGAAGCTTCTAGCTTCATCGCCATCTCCAACGCGTCATCCTGCGTCTGGAGTTTCTGCTACATTAGTGGCACTCTGATGTGAGGGAGCACTGCGATAAACCATTCCTTATGCTGCTCCGGCACAAACTCAAAACTTACTTGGTCTATAAGAGCTTTGAATTTCTGGTCAAAGTCCCATATTGATTCTGATGGTAGCTGCTTAATATCCTTGAGCTCTGTGATGCACTGAGATTCAGACTTAGGTTTCTAGAACTCTTTAATCATGGCATTCTTGACTTGGGAAAGCGTCTTGGGTACTGTGGTATACTTTAGGTACCATGTTAAAGCTCAATCTCTGAGTGTAGTGACCAACTGTACAAGTTTAAGGTTATCATCATTGATTGTTTTAATGGTCCACATAGCTTCACATAGAAACCAATGCTGTTCCGGGTCCTCTGCTCCTGTACCCTTAAAGGTAGGTAGCTTCATATCATCTCCCATTCTATTTCTCTGTGGTGGGTTCTGATTGACTGGATTACTACCACTCAGCGGTGTAGGTGAAGGTGATGTAGTGGCAGTAGGTACTGTCTGTGAGCTACTGGATGGAGTACCTACGGGATTACTCTGAGTCCTGGTCTGTTTCTGTGGGGTGTAGGGCTGGTAAGAGATACCCTCCTCTGTTTCTTCTGTGGGACTAGGACTCAGTTGCCTAATATTGTCTGAACTATCTCCAAATACAGGAGAGCCGAAGGTTACTTTATTTTTCTTGCCACTACGTGTGCGTCCAATGTCATCAAAATCACTTTCAAACTCTTGTGACATTACTATCTTTACTTATTCATCTGAAACCATGTCCATTACTCCTTTTTCATGTAGCAGCATCTTAATGGACAAGTTTAGAGACTTTAGGTACTTACCACAATATCCTTTGAAGAAGTACCGCTCAGCCTCGCTGAAGCTTTTTCTCTGGTCAACTGCAAATTCTGTAACGAAGCCTCCTAGCACACTCGCAAGCCAGAAGTCTACTGCTCTCGTCAGGGAATTGTCGAGGTTTTGCACGGTCTGAATCAGCTCCGGTGTCCAAACAATGTTTCTTTTCTTCTTGAAGATGTTGCTATCTGTCAACTTGGATAACCAGTCGAAAAGCTCGTTTCCATAGGTTGCAAAAAATATAGCATGTATATCTGAAGCAATATGCTTTTCTAACCAGGCCTCTATGCTCAGTTTAGGGCTCTGATTTTCTTTTTCCGCAAACTCCCTTAGGTTTGAATCCAGCCACTGGTGAAACTCTTCTCTGGTGGGATGCCAACAGAACATTAGCGCTCAGTTGTTCAAAATCGGCAACAGAACCATTTGTTGGCTGCTATGGGCAGACCCGGGTTTACTATAATCAACCAACAACACCCCTAGATCACTGGCCCTTTCGGAGACAGACCGTAAAGCGGCCTGAAGTCTCACCCGAAGTGACTCTAATGGGTTGGCCAAGGACTCAAGTGTCTTGGGCCAGGTTCTGTGGAAATCCCACTGGCGGCCCGCAGCTCTCCTAGCTGCGAGGTCTCTTCCTGCGCGTCGCCTAACCTCTTGCTCGCGTCGCGCGATCTCCTTGTCTTGTAGCTTTTCTAACTACAAGATATTCCTTTTGTACCACCGCGCGATCCTTTTCTGCGGTGCGCTCCTTCCCCGACTTGTGATATCTCCAACCTTATCGCATCGTCGCGCACCGTACGACACGCAACTCCTACTCGCGCTAAGCCCTTAACCTGCGGTATCGCGCACCGCAGCTCCTCTGCCGGTGCGATATCACCCCTCTGTGATATCCTACCTCCGTGGTTCAGCGCACTTAGTGAGGCTCGTGTCGACGTGCGAGACTTAACATACAAGGCTATTCAATATTGCAATAGAGACTGCTTCACATAAAGCATAAATGAACCGTATACAGCATGCCAAAGACTTTAACTTATGCTTATCCTTTTATATTTGCTGTGAACTGATTAACACATCCATTCGTCAACTGTAAACAACAATCTTGTGCAAAATAATACATAACAGTAAGCAAATACAATCACATGCATTCAACACAAAACACGCAGGTTTTATGTGGTTAACCCCCAGGATGGGAGTTACGTCCACAGAACTGTGTTTCTCTATTATAGCTCAGGGAAGGGTAAAACACAGTTCTGCTGCACCGCATATGCAGCTTAAGATCTCCTCTCTTAGATCTCTTTTCTCTTCTATATTACTCTTTTACAATACACTCTTCCCTCCCTGTCGATCCCTGCGGATCGTTACATGCATGTTCTATAAGCCAGCTACTGGTTACCGTAAGATTGCTATCGTTGATAACAGAACCAGAGCTAGGCTTTTACAATAGTCTAATAGTCTGCAAAACACTACTAACTAACAAAACGACTAGCTATCTCTTCAACCTGCTAATAAACTAGCCAACCCTTTTACAATACAAAATATATTCTTATATAGGCAGCCCGAAGGCCGTGCCATTACAACACTGTGGGCCTGTCCCAACAGTAACCCAAAACCTAACTAGTGACAGTCGGCCATATCTATACTTGAGGTAGCCGCTTTCCGTCACACCACAGCTCTCTGCGGTCTTCCATGCTTCCCGGCACTGATCATGGGTACTATGCACCGCTTCGCTTTTCTGTCCTTCGCCTTCAATGCTTCATCCTCGTTGCTCCTTTTCCTTTATGAGGGTCGCTGAGCCCTCCTGTCTTCCACCGCTGCCTTCAATGCAGTGGTTGAGCTCTCTCTTCTTGACCGCTCAGGTACCGTTGCCTTCTTGACTTTTCTATCTTAAAAGTCATGGTTTCCGGCTCTGCTCTCCAGCTGGAAACGTGCTACGGCGTCGTAGCTCTGTCTTAACTTCTTTCCGCCAAAACTAGCAGCTTCTTCTGTAGCTACGGGACCCTGCTCCAACAGTTATGTTTTCTTAACAGTTTCTTTTCTACCTTTGAAGCTACTCTATATGCATATTCTACATTTTTTAAATTTAATAAATTGAGCTCGTCATGTATATCATATCCTAATCCTTTGATATACCTAGCTACTCTTTCTAGACCTACCTGTGTGTGTCTAGCTCTAATACTCAGTCTAAAAAATTCTTTTATGTATTCTTTTACCTTCATGGTCTTTTGTCTAAGGTTCTGGAATTGTCTAATAAGATTCAATTGATAGTCCTTAGGCATAAACTGACCCTTAATCTTATATAGCTTCTTATCCCAAGAGTTTATTTTTTAATTACCTCTTCTTTCTCGATGGATCTGGAGCTCATCCCACCATATGGTTGCATGCCCCTTCATTATGGTAGCTACATATCTTACTTTCTTCTTATCTTCAATTTGTTCATAGTCAAATTATTTATTCAGAGCATTAATCCAATCCATGAGTTCTTCAACATTTAATTTACCTTCATACATATGTACTTCCACTCTGGTTTTGCTACTGGATTTCATCAGCATCTTTAAAACTTTGACTTCTTTAGGATCTTCTACTTCGTCAGAGGATTCTTCTTCTTCATCAATATTGTTATTTGAATTATCTGAGTGATTCTTTCTTTCCATAGATTCTGGTATTTCTTCCAGTATTCTCATGCCTCTCTGCATGTCTATCTCTATAGTTTGTCTTCCTCGACCACGTCCTACAGGAACCCCATGCACTCATTGTCGTCTTGGTAGCATCTTTAGCCAAGCTCTGATACCAAACCTTATTTCAGGTAGGAGATGCAAATCTAATCGGTTCACTAACCTGACTTAGTCAACAAGCAAATAATTCGATATGTCATCCACGTTGTCCGACGGATCTCAAACACTTTACAATTTCATTTATTCAGCATCCAAGCAAAACATTAACAAGATTGCTAGTTAAATCAGGAAATACTTAAGGATCATCATATTTGTGTCCCCACCAGATCAATGATGGACTTCAAATATGATGAAGCGGATTTCATAAAAATTCTGCGCACATCAAAAGTTTTCCAAACCGCGCAACTCCACCCAGCAGAATTGTTGTGTGTCGTCGATCTAATTTGACGATCGATCTCACCCATTGATCTCAATCCGATATCCAATGATTAGTTCTGATTTTGCAACCTGACTCGCCTTTAATCCTCCTTGCTCTTTTATCAGCGAAATATTTCTTAGCGGTTGATCTTCAGCCATGCCTAATATCCACTACACAATCTCCAATTGTACGGGCGATTGTTTAAGGCTTATCTCGGGCATTCTTTCACCTGGAGAAATTGATTTCAGTCATGGATCTGTTGAAGATACACTCTCTTTAAACTCTCTATGACCTTTGTTGAATTGATTAGTGAAACAATCAATTCCTTCTACAATTTGAAGGTTATCGTCTCATTACTACGAATTGGAGTTTGTTTATCAAGCAAACTTATACACATACACATAGATCATTTCAATCAATACTTCTGGTTAATGTAGCGAAGATAAAAATGACCAAAACACTTGCGGAGTACAACTATGTTCTTCATTCAACTTAACTAGTCATGAAATTCAATACACACTCTCTGCTCTCCACACTCGATCCTCACTTAGTACTCTATCATTTACATTAATTTATTTTTATAACACTCTGCAAAGCTATTAGATCCGAATAGTTTCGATCTAAATACCTAATAAAAGAAATCCTATCAGCAAAGATCTATCCTTGAAGAATTCCTCGCAGGGTTCAAGGAGAATAATGGAAAATTGCCACTTATTACAAAATAAAACTAACCCTATCTATATAACAGAAAACCCTATACTTCTAGAAGTGATTACATGGAATGTTGACTCATCAACCCAAGAAATCTGAGATGGATGCTCCTGCATCAAAATTATCTGCATTTGTACATTGGATCACATCAAAGGAAATTCATATGGATAGCATTTCATGGCGGCAGTAAGAGATAGTTGAGATATTTTATATGTTTAAGGAACTACCCAATAGTTTCATCTATTTGATTAGGTTGAACTATTTGGATTGGTCTCATGTCGTTGGATTTTCTTCTAAGAGAAGTAAATGAAAAAATTGAAGGGATTTTTTTGAGAAAGGTAAAAACATGAGGGGTATATGGTATAGGGGTACATAGTATATGAGTCATTCTACGATGATAGTAAGTGCATCAATAAAATCAATGACACACTTGAGGAAATGGTTTTGCAAAACCATTGGGATGAGCATGAAAAGGAAGCAGGGATACTCCAAGTGAACGAAAAAAGGTGCATGATAAAAAGTAAGTCACGTTTATTTTTCTCAAATTTATATAGAGTAACTATTTACACTAAACTTGATAATATATATTTTATCTAATACTATTTCTTATTATTTCATAGATACATCAGAGAATTCAAAAATTGATTCCATCAATAAATTCATTCTTTACAACCTGAAGGAAATGCAAGCGTGGGTTGCATTGTATAAAGACAAGAGAAGGAAATGGGACAATGACATGAAAGAATCCATACTGTTGAACACTAGAAGCATGTAGTATCCTAATCATTTAAAATATAATATGCCAATTATATGTCCCAACATTTGGATTGCTAACCAGACTAGAGAGAAATATGGTGCAATTGGTCACTACTTGCATGGTGAAGAGGATGCACTTAACATAGATATCAGACGCAATAACTTAGTAATAATCTCTTTGTGCACATTTTTAACTTTAAAATACATATTTAAATTATAACATCTTTGTTTTTTAATTAATGTTGAAGTTATTAAACATATTGCATCATCATTTGTTCACTTTTTTACAAGTGCATTTGTACCCATCTACATGGGAAAATGGGCATCATTTTCACATTGAGGATGCCAATGATGGATGTGCCATAAAATACTATGGAGTGGAAGTAGAGTTTGAACAATCTATTTGTCCTAGAAATTGTGATCAAAACATAATAGAGGGGAAGTTAGGTTACGTTCAAAAGATATGAAAGATCATTCAAGTAGACTTCTCATCTTTCCATTGTGTTTATTTTAAGTGCAAGTGGTGGGATACCTTCAACCAGATTAATGGAAAGGAATATCATGATAGTTGGATAATATGTGTTAACTCTAGAAGGATGTGGGATTAAACTAAGGAGCATTATGTTTTCCCAAAACACTGCAAGCAAGTATTTTTTTATCCAGATGTGTTGGATACGGATTGGTGGTTCGTATTAAGAGACAACCCTATATTATAACAACGTTTTAGAACAACGGTGTTATAATGCTCAATGAGGAAGATAATTAGGTTGATGGCAATGGAGAGTGACACCATGTACATGTTCTATTTCAACATTTATATTTTGGATATATCATTTTATTTGTGAATTATCTATAATTGGTAAATTATGTTTTTTAAAATTTTGTTATGATGTTGAAAATTAAAAGTTATCAACAATTCTTTAAAACATTTTGAAACATTTTATTGAAATATGAAATATCACTTTCAAAGCATTTGGTAAAATAGAGAGTGTTTCATACACTCGTTATTATCAATGCCTTCATTCATGCACTAAGTTAGAGGTATAAATTATTCAACATTGATATGATGATGGTGCACACAAATCTAACCCCAATAAATTTCTTTTTTAAAACAAATTTTGATAATCTATGTAGATGCCATAATTCATGCACCCAATTTAGTATTAGTTCACATTGAAATGATAAGCACAAGTATTAATGAGGTGGTTACAATGTTAACTTTATGCACATCACTTGAGGAACCAAATTCATTTTTTGAAATTATGTGTTAACTTTATGAAATTTATATGAGAAACCAAATTTGTCATTATTGGAATGAATATGCTCAATGCATTGATATTGATATGGATTTGGTCAACTTTGATCATTGAAAAGAGTGTTCCAATCATTTTTACATAGTCGAAGAATTTATGCATGAAATAGTGTAGATAATTGAGATTTGATCTTTTCGAGGAACCATATGGATTGGATATTAATACAATATTGATGGAATACTTTAAATCATCTAGTAGGTGTTGTTGTTAGGGAAAGTGTTCCGGATATGGTTAGGGCCGAGGCCACCAATGTACTAGGGGTTTAAAGACTAATATATAACACTCTGCAAACATGAATTAAACAAGGTTTGAAGGGTTATAAGGGTTCATACCTTACAGACTAAAGGTTGATCCAAGATTTCTCTATCCCTCCTCTTGCTCCTCAATCCAAGATACATGCAAAACAAACTTTAGCCTTCCTCAAACCAAATTGACTACATATAAGGAGATAATATTCAATATAACATAAAACCCTAATTTGGTAAGCATCAACATCTAATCATAAACATAGATACAATACATATCATACACTATTTTGGAAAGGGAAGAGAATCAAATATTTATTAATCAATGGAAGAAGTACCATATATATCTTATCCTCATTCCAGACACCTCTTGAAACCTTCGATTTAGATCTCCTGCATCTCCTCTTCAAGAATCTCAGCCTACAAGATCTGCAACAAAGGGAGATGATAAAGAGGGAAAAGGTAGGGGGGATGAGAGTCTAAATTTCACTCGCATAACAATGCAAAGGCTAAGTCCCCTTTCATGGACCCTTCTCCCTCTCTTATTTAGTTATCTGAAGAGTTAGGGTCTAATAGGGATCACTTACAACCGAAGGAGCAGTTCCAAAACCACCCAAACCACCGCAAATTAGATATTTCTCCATTTTTGATGTTTTTTTGCCACTTCAAGGTATACACACAGGTTTACTTAAGCAAAGTCGCGAGTGAAACACAAGTTTCCTTAGGAAAACTCACGAGTGGTTCAAAAAAACAATTTTAGGGTATTTTCAAGCATTTTCAAGGGTTGGTGTCTTCTGGAAATTTTTTCCTTGCTCTGATACCTTTCCAATGGTATAGAGAAGAGGTTAAATGAAGTTACAAAACTCTAGATATGGCTCCTCCATTCACAGGTGTCCTTTGAGTGACTGACAATAACTTTCATGAAGTGTTGTCATGGAAGCATCGTCATGCGACAAAAACATGTAAAAGTCATCATGGAAGGAGAAGTGTTATTTTGATCTATAACAGATGCCCCATAATGTATGAGGTTAGAGGGCAAGATGATATAAGAAATACATTATAAAAAGGAAACAACTGAGAAAAGAAGTAAAAAATATCGGAGAATCCAAGATCATAGGTTCAAACGAAGGTACCTGAAAGAGAGATAAATGTCAGACAAAATTGATCTCCAAGACATACATTTCCATATACAAATGATCGTAATAAAGATACAGGCGGATCCAACATGTGTATAACTGATGTAACTATCATGATCACACAATATGCAAAAAGGTTCCATATAAAATCGAAAGGATTTATGGCCACAAATGAACAAGGTGGATCCATGTTCAATAAACGATCATATCCAAAAGAATACAAGGTGGATCTATGTCTTAAAAAATGTCATATAAAGTGTGAAAAGATCTTGCGCAACTCGAGAAATAGCTAAATATGATGATGCTACTTGTTGATGTAAGGTCTTCCATCCAAACCTCCCAAAAGTATGAATCCTAACCATGCGAATAAAGGATTTGAGGTCGAACATGGAGGAAACCGTTTGATTACCGGTCATTTATAAGAATTGTTAACAAACGTGAGGGAAATCACCATTAATAAAAATGGCCCCCAAGGTACATAGTAAATTCTAACAAGTGTAGTATAAAGAACACCCTCTTCTCCTTAATTTTTTCTGCTAGTTGCACGCTAGGGCTAGCTGAGTGCGTGAGTGGGCAGCTGGGGCTGCATGGAGAAACATGGCGGTGCCTAGGGGAGGGGAGCCCCCCCCCCCTGTCCATTTCTGATGAGGATGCCTTCAGAAGGCTTATCTACAGCAGAGGTAAGAAAACCTCTCCTCCGGAGGTCCCGAAATTCATCAAGAAGCTAGAAGAAATTCCAGAAATCTCCCTTCCTGAAGATAAACCAATGAAAATAGCCCTGGCATTGGCGAAACGAGGTCTCGTGGGTCAGTTCATGGGCCTATGGCCCTCCACCAAAACAACAAACGACTGGATACATAGGAATTGGAAGCCCAATCTAAAACATGGAGTGACTTGTTACCCTGTAGGGCGAGGGTTCTTCATCTTTGAATTTATCTCAGAAGAAGATCGAGACTTAATCTTTAGAAACAGACCCTAATTCATGGGGACACAGGGCTTATACCTGAACAAATGGACACCAGACTTTGATCCCTTGATCGATCTCCCCAAGGAAGTGTCGGTGTGGGTCAGGCTCCCTAACCTTCTAGTGCATTGCTGGGACTTCGATTCTCTGCAGAGAATAGGGAATGGAATCGGGTGATTCATTGACAAAGCTGATAATAAGGGACAATACACCTGTGCCAGAATTTGTGTCGAAGTTGACCTGGAAGCTGGTCTCCCTGAGGCAATAAAATTAAAATTCGGATCTTGGACTCATTACCAGAAGCTGGATTACGAGCACCTGCCATTCAAGTGCAGGAATTGCTAAGAACATGGCCACTTCCAAAGATATTGTCCCAAGATAGCTGCTGAGAAAGAAGATGTTGAAGGATGGCAGAAAGTAAAAAAAGGGAAACCCATGAATATTGCCAGAAGCAAGGATAAAACGGCCCAGGTTCCTCCAAAGGAAGGAAGATCAAAAACTTCCAATCAGGAAGATCCTAATGTAGCCCAAAAACCTGGAAACATCCCAGAAGCTAAAGAAGTCCAGGCACCACAAGACCCAATTGACCCAATACATCAACCTAGAGTCACCAGTCCATCCAAAGAACACATCAGTTTAGGCTCAGAAACAGGAGCTGATTCCTCTGAGGAAGGTGACACCGAAGCCAGCAGCCAATCAAGTACCCCAGATCAACCAAAACACGGACGGAAGACAGAGAAGAAGAGAAGGGAAGAGCAGTCCTACAAGGGCGTGGTTCAAGGCTCACAACACACCATCCCTGAAATGATGAACACCGGATCCGGGATGAAGCTAGGAAAGACCCCGAAAGGGGGTCACCCCCCTCACCCAGGTAAATAATGCAATTCGTCTCCTGGAACTGCAGAGGACTAGGCAGTCCCGTAAAAGAAGAAGCTATAAGGGATTTAGTAAGAGTAATGACACCTGAATTCCTACTAATCCAGGAGACGAAGCTGGAGGAGGATGCTCTTCTCTGAGCAAGCAACACGTTTTGGAAGAAAGGCTCGGCTAGGGCTGTAAGTGCAAGAGGAGCCTCGGGGGGCTTAGCAAACTTTTGGGACTCTACAAAGCTAGATCTTGTTGAAGAAGAAGGAACCACTCACTAGTTATTCACCAAGCTGCTCCATAAAGACTCCGGCCATCATGTAAGCCTCTTTAATATTTATGTTCCTGTCTCTTTTGTTGAAAAAAAAGATTGCTAGGATTCCTTAAAACTGTTTCTTAATCTCCACAAGCCTGAAAACTTAGTGTTGGCTGGAGATTTAAATGTAACTCTTGCTCTGGCCGAAAAAAAAGGGAGATCAATAGTGCAGGACCCTACAAGAGAGTGGGTGGAAGATCTGATGCTGGATTGGGACCTTGAAGACATCATCCCAGACAAAGGAAAGTACACCTGGTCAAATAAAAGGATAGGACCTGGTCACATAGCTGCCTGCCTTGACCGTTTCCTTATCCACTCCTCCTTCCTAACCCTAGGGCTTTTGGAATCCTCAAAGATTCTCCCGCATTATACTTCTGATCATAAACCGATCTCCCTTTCCCTTTATCCTAAAGAAAGGTTAGGTCCTATCCCATTCCGGTTCAGCCCAATTTGGGTAACCTAGGAAGGTTTCCTTGACATTGTTTCTAACTCCTAGAAAGACCCGGTTTATGGGTCCCCTTTCTTTGTTTGGGAAGAAAAGCTCAGAAGACTCAAAGTAGCCCTGAAAGACTGGGCTAAAGGACTGGGTTCTCCCATGGCTGAAAGGAAAAGAACCCTGAAGGCCTTGGAATGGCACCAGTTAATCTTGGAAGATTCCCCGGTCACTCCTGCTTTGCTAATTCGAGAAGCCGAGCTTCAAAGGGAGTACCACAAAGCCTATAGAGAAGAGGAAACCTACTAGAGAGTCAAGTCAAGAACGCTTTGGCTTCAAGCTAGAGACAAAAATACCACGTTCTTTCACAAGCAAGCCCAAGCTAGGAAGATTTATAACTCCATCAATGAAATTCAGACTCAAGGCCAAGTCATAAAGGACTTTAAAGGCATTAAGGAGGCAGCCCATTCTTTTTTCAAAAATCTTTATTCCGCCCCTGACCAGGATCCTGTGGAGCTGAATTCCTATCCTCTCTCAGAGATTCCAAATTTGCTTAATGATGAGGACAACCTTCAGCTAAATAGCCCTATTAGTATTCGAGAAATTAAGAAAGCCCTTGACAAAATGGACCCAGACAAAGCTCCAAGGCCGGACGGATTCACAGCTAGGTTCTACATCTCTTGATGGGACATATTAGAGAAGGACTTGTATACAATGGTTAAGAAGGCTCAGAACTGCAACAAGTTGGGGGGAAGCACAAATTCCTCCTTTTTGGCTCTCATACCAAAAGAAAAAGGCGCTAAAAACTTCAACAGATTTAGGCCTATCTCCCTTTGTAACACGGGTTATAAAATCATAACCAAAATAATGGCTAACAGACTTAAAAGAATCCTGCCTAAGCTGATCCCGAAAAACCAAGGGGGGTTTGTGAGAGGAAGACAGATTTTGGATAGCATTATTTTAGTGCAAGAAGCCATTCATACTAGCTACAAGAAAAAAGAGAAGGGTATGGTGGTAAAGCTGGACTTGGCCAATGCCTTTGACAGAGTCAGGCATGATTTCCTTTTTGCAGCCATGAAGAACTTTGGCTTCAATCAAAAATTCATTATGTGGGTCAAAGCTTGCATCTCATCCCCTTGGATCGCCCCACTGGTTAATGGGCGTCCTATAGATTTTTTCTAGGCCTCAAGAGGTTTAAGGCAAGGCTGCCCTCTATCCCCTGTGTTGTTTGTCATTCAAGCCGTTGTCCTAAGCTACCAGCTGAATAGAAGTCTCCAAAACAGGTCTCTTTCAGGCATCAGAATTGTCCCAAAGGTCAAGGATGTAAACCACACCCAGTTCGCTGATGATACGCTTCTTTTGGGAGTTTCCAATCCCAACACAGCTAGGAACTTTAAAACAGAGCTGGACTATTACAGGAATAGCTCCGGAAGTGAAATAAACTTCCTCAAAAGCAAGGTCTATGGCTAGAACTGTTCTCCTCGTGAAATGCTGGATATTTCCTGGATTCTTGAAATGGAAGGCATCACCATTTGGGACACCTTTACTTACCTGGGCATCCCTATTTTCAAAGCTGTTTCTAGAGTTACCCATTGGCTGCCAATGTTGGACAAACTAAAAAACAAGATCCATGCGTGGGGGGAAACATGGCTCAACAAAGCAGGCAAAGTGATTTTAATGAATTCAGTCCTCACCAGCCTTCCAATCTACCAATGCTCGGTTCTGCTAGCTCCAAAAACCATTACAAACAGAATCAATGAGCTGCTCCGTCGATTCCTGTGGGAGGTTGGCCGTAATTGTGAAAAAAAACTCCATCTAGTGAGCTGGGACAAGATCACCAGGCCAAAAATGGAAGGGGGGCTTCAATTAAGAGATGTGGCCACCCAAAATCTAGCTATGGGAGGAAAAATTCTTTGGAAAATGATCACAGGGAAAAGAACCTGGAGCAAGCAAATCCTCCGGAAGAAATATTTTACAGGAGATAGGGAGAGATGTCTTGAAAGGGCCACAAAATCGCAGAAAGGCTCCCCGATATTTTCTCTTTGTAAAAGAGCCCTCCCATTCTTCACGTCCAAGCTCATGTGGACTCCTGGCAATGGGGAAAAAATCAGAATATGGGAGGACTTGATCCTTGGGGATCAGCCTCTCATCAGTTCCAGTGATCTGGGCAACATTAAAGAGTGCCTCCACGCTAAAAATCACAAAACGTTGATGGAGATTTCCTCCTGGAACAACGATGAGGAAGAAACTTGGGCAAATTGGAACCTGGGTGATTACCCTCACGATTTAGAAGAGGAAGCTGCTACTCTGTTGAATTTATTGCAAGGAAAATCTCCCATCAGCACCAGAGCCAAAGACAAATGCAGCTGGGGAACTCGATCTGGCATGTATACTGCAGCTGAGGGCTATGATGCGATTTTGGAGGTGCCTTGGGTCCCTCCCAACCCTGGGCCATGGAAAGCACTCTGGAGATTCACCTCTATTCCTAAAATTGACATATTTATCTGGACTCTCCTTCATAACAGCATTTTGACAAGAGAAAAGTTGAAGAGCAAAGGCTGGGAAGGGCCATCCCGTTGCCCTCTGTGCAACCAAGCTGAAGAAACCATTGAACATTTGTTCATTACATGCGAGTTCACTAAAGAGGTTTGGAGTCTCACGTTAGGCTCAATCGCTGTAAGTCTACCCAACTCAATCAAGGAACTAATCAGTAGCTGGATCTCTCTCGCCCCCTTCAATTTCAGCAAAAAAGAAATCCTCAAGCTAGCGTGGATGTGGACCCCGAAATTCCTGTGCTGGAAAGTCTGGTTGGAAAGAAATAACAGAATATTTAAGGAGAAATGCAGCCTTCCAACTCAAGTGGAAATTAAGGCTAGGAACATGCTCTCTGAAGCTTTAAGCACCAAGTCTACACTCAGAAATGTGGCTACCCTCTCTCCCAAAGAAGATCACTGGTTTAAGGAGTTCAATTCGAACCAGCAAAGCAATAAAGCTACCAATCCTCCTGTTGGGGCCTGGAAATTTGCAGGTGATGACAGTAAGGGATTCTCCCCAATCAACATTCCCAACTAGCCCGTTGACTGTTTGGTATAGGGAATCCGTCCGGTTTGCAGTCTGGCTACCGTAGGTCAAGCAACAAAAACAAAGGTTTTACCGGTTGCGGCCCGGTCCACCGAGTTTTTGTATTTTTTTAACTTAATGTATGATATGCAAGTGCCTAACTAACAATCCAGGATGCTAAAGATGCAAGGAACAGTCACAATGTGATGCGCAGGTTCTTACCTCTTGTCTTAAGGTTCACAAGCACCCAAAACACATACAACATAACACAAAATAAACTAACTACCTAAACTATCCCTAGGGAGCAGAGTTTTCATTCATTGATGAGTAATACATTTTGTACGTGCATTATGAAGAGTTACAGATAGCTGATACTTCATTCAAGACGCATGAACAATTACAGATATTTAAACAACCAGATAGCCGATTATTTTATGAACAACATTTATTACTCATAGTGGAAGACATCCCAAGAAATACTGAAGAACACTCAACAAGAACATAGGTTCAGGAAGTTAAATACTCTCGCAGTAAATGAAACACAGCTGAAAATGAAATAGTTCCTCTTCAACATTATTCAGTTAGTCGCATTGATACATTCCACATTTCGCTCTCTCCAGCGGCAAAAGTTGCACTTTCTGACTGTAAAACGAAGTAGTTCCTCTTACAAGCAAAAGAGTTTACAAATTTTTCAGGGAAAAACCCCTTATCCATCCTATCTTTACAATATTTAAACTATTTTCGCAGGTCGTTTGGGCTGCCTCCCAACATGTCACCTTCCAGTCTCTCGAACGTCTTCTATTCCTCATCAGGCTGCTAACGTTTTATCTTCTCTTTGTATGCTCGAGATTAGTTGAATAACTGTCGGTCCTTTCAAATCTGAGTTTTTGTTGCCTTCGATCTTTGTCTTTTCCTTCTCTGTCTTCTTTACGACCTAGCCAGCTTGGACTTGATCATGCTACGCCTTCACACCGTGGTCGCCACAAGAGTCCACCGAAGTTCACCTGCAATCAATTACTGGCATCATTTGTTGGACTGGTGTGTTTTAAACATTATAATTACCATCTGAAATGGCTAAGCCACAAGAAAACGGCCAGGTGCATTCGTAGATATGGAAAGAGTCTTGACTGAGTTTTGGGCAGGAAAGCTCTAAATCGGTAGTCGGGAAGCTTTGACGTCGGAAGCGAAAGGGCTTTCCTAGCCGCAACGGAAAAAGGGCTAAAGTGACACCAAACATGGGCGAGAGAAACCTCAATCGGAAGTCGGATGGCTTTCCACTTCAGGAGCAAATGACCCTTCCAGCCGCAACGGCGGAAGAGTAAAGGCCTCACGCATGCGATGACCGGGCGGGGAGACTCAATCGGAAATCAGAAGGGTACCGACATCGAAAGACTAACGACTTCCCCAGCCGTAACGGCGGAAGAGAGATGACTAAGACACGCGGCCTTCAAGCAGGAACAAAACTAAATTGGACGTCAGAGCACTTTGCGTTTCGGACGCTAAACCGCTTTGGAGGCCGCAACAGCAGAAGGGAGAAGGATTGGAGCTTCCGATTCAACATAAAAGATGCCCAATTCAAGAAAACTTAAGTGCTTTGAACAGTTAAGGATCAGCAACAGCCAAAGTCGTTCTTCCTACGAAATGGTAGCCTTAAAGGAAAAAGATTTGACTTCTCCAAATTCACACCCTCGATCCAACACGAAAATAAAACACAAACGATCTCTGAAAACAAGCCGCAATCTGATATTCAGAATCAAAGCAAGACCTCACGAGATTAAACAACTTTAAATGATAAGGAGGGGCCCAAAATTTAGGAAATTTGGGGAGAAGTGTTGCAGCTGCAACAAATGGCGATTACCTGGTGAACCTAGATCTCTGGGCGATTAATCTTTGAGTGATAGACTGTTTAAAAACAAAAACATCATATTGAATTCTTCCAACAATATGGATTTCTCAAATGACCGAAGTGTGTACCCTTAATCATTGATGATAGTCCAATTAGGGAGAGTGGAAACCAGAATCGCTAAGTCTAGATCACTATGCTGATGCCAGAGGATGATTTTCATTATTACCTTTGTCTTCAGGTGGCTAATAGCTTTGGACACCACAGGATTGTAGCATATGGTAAACATAAATATTCATTTGTTCCTCATTCCCATGCCATTTTAACACTTTTTCTTGTGCTTTTGGACTTTTGTCCCTTTTCATATGATTTTGCTTACATGCCTTTCTTACTAAATTTTACTTCAGGATCCTCTATCCCATAGTGTCCTTTTGTGTGAGTGGTTTATTTCAAGTTTAAGCTCACAGACGGAGAGGATCTTTTGGCAATTTAGTACTTATGACTCAGCATCTGCTTTGATGTATTTTGCTCTTCATATGAGTTCTTTGATTCTTATCAGCCCTTTGGCATTCGTTTCTTGGCATGGGACCATTTATATTTAATATACTGTTCACCTTGCTTCTTTCCATGGGTCCTCTGCTGTCATCCCCTAGACATTTTAAGTGTGAAGTGGATGGAGCCTCAACATAGTATTCCGGACTCTTTGAGATCCGGTTTATTACACAGGGATTAAGCAAGACTTCAATGCACACAGAATTATTTGAGAAAACGACTAAGCTGGAAGAAAACCTTTAATATAAACAACATCCCACAGTCTGATCACTAAATTGCTTATCACTCCCAAAATTCTGATGCTCCCCATGCAACCGTAGGTTCGTCCCCTTTATTGAAAAGAAAAACAAACTAAAGTAAACTGAAAAAACATGACTCAAAAGACGACCAGACGGATTATTTATACACAAGACAGAAGAAATCAAACAAACTCATGAAAAATAAGGCTTGAGAACCAAACCATTTACTGGTAGGTTCTCCTCCCACCCTTGCAGATATTGCAACTTGTAAGTAGAAGGACCAAGCTTGGCTGCAATCTGAAAAGGGCCTACCCACAACTGCTGGAATTTGGTATGCTTTCCTTTCTCATCATGGGGGTGGTCCCATTTGAGGACTAAGTCTCCTACTTCAAAGTCTTTTGTCCCAGATTAATGCTTGTCGAACCATCTCTTAACTGCCTCTTGTTGTAACTTAAAGCGTTCTTTGGCTTTAGATCTAGCCTCCTCTGCTTTCAGGAGATTATATATTCTTATTTGTAAAATTTCATCATCCGACCCCCTAGACTCTTGAGCTAGTATGGACGATGGTAGGATGATATTGGGAGGGAGGATGGCTTCTTTACCGTAGACAAGGGTATATGGAGACACTCCAACTGCAGACTTGGGGGTGACTCTATCAGCCCAAAGGGCATTTGGTAACGCTGAATGCCAACTCCTCTGGTTTTCTACCACGGTCTTCTTTAAAATTCTAATCAATTTTTTGTTAGAGGATTCAGCCAGGCCATTTCCTTGTGGATAGTAATTAGTAGAATAATGAAATTTTATTCCTTTATCATGAGCAAAAGCAATCAATTTGATTGATGAAAAGTATTTGGCATTATCAAAAACTAACAAAACTGGAACTCCAAACCTGGTCATGATGTGGTCTTGTAAGAAACTGATGACTTCATCTTCATTTATCTTGCGCAGCGGAATAGCTTCGACCCAGCGAGTGAAATAATCAGTCGCAGTAAGAATGTACTTGTGCTGCAGGGATGAATTCGGTTTTATTTCTCCAATAATATCCAAACCCCATTGCTCGAATGGTTCCGTGATCATCACAGGCTTTAGGGGTGCTGCTGCTTTAGGCTGTCTTCCGCCACACCTTTGGCAAATATCACATTTCTTGACATGTGCATGTGCATCCTTGAAGAGTGTAGGCCAATAGTAACCAGCTCTAAGGATTTTGTGGGCTGTAGTGTCTCCTAAATAATGTCCCCCAGCAGGACCGTCATGTAATTCTGACATTACTTTCTTCGCATCTTATTTTTCTAGACATCAGAGGAGAACTCCGTCATAATTCTTTCTGAATAATACTCCTTCAACAAGTTGATAGGAGGCTGATTTAAGGCACAGAGCTCTTCTTTGTTTGGAATTCCAATGCTCTAGCAACAGCCCTGATTGCAGGTAATGCACGAGGTCTCTATACCAAGACTCAGGAACTGTAAACAAAGGACATACATCCATTACATGTAATTCAGCATCATCCTCCCATGCTCGTTCTTTGTGGTTCCCGCTTTCAGTCATCAATTTGCACAACCCTTGACCTTTCACTATAGAGGCTAGCTTGAATTCAAGGTCGTACTCTTGGAGAGCTGTTACCCAGTTACCCCTCCTTTCTCCTAACTCTTTATGTATGAGAAGGGATCTTACAGCTGGGTAGGGGACTATTACTTTGGTTCGATTTTTTAATATATAAGGCCTGAATTGCTTCACTGCCTTAAATACTGCGTAAGCTTGCTTGTCAATGGCTGGGTAGTTTAATTCAGCCCCTTGTAGACCAGTACTCATAAAGGAGATTGGGAATTCATCCCCCCCTTCTTCCTTTTGGGTGAGCACAGCGGCTAGCGAATCATCGGATGCAAAAGTATATAAAATAAAGTCTTTATTGAAATCTGGACTTTTCAAGGAAGGTGCGTGTGCAACAGCAGTTTTAATTTTGTTGAAAGCATTCTTCTCAAGTTCAGTCCACTTGAATTGTGCATTCTGCTTGACCATCTGCTGCAACGGCTTAACATTCTGGGCGAAATCAGGCACAAACCTTCGTACGAAATTTATGGTTCCCATGAAGGATTGCATCCCCTTTTTATTATGGGGCAAGGGGATTTGTTCAATAGCCTTAATTCTTTCTGGGTCTATGGAGATCCCTTGTTTTGAAACTATGTGGCCCAACAACTTTCCTTCCGTGACAGCGAATACACACTTCTTAGGATTGAGTGAAATGTCGTACTTACGACAACGTTCAAAAATTTTCCTTAAGTGAAATGCGTGCTCTTCTCTTTTCTTTGAGAATATTGTAATGTCGTCAAGGTACACTACAACACTTCGTCCAATCAATCCGCGGAAATCTATGTCCATAGCCCTCTGAAATGTCGCTCCAGCATTAATCAACCCAAAAGGCATTCTTCTATAGGCAAAGGTTCCCCATTTAGTTCTAAACGTTGTCTTTAACTTGTCTTCTTCAGCTACTAATACTTGATTGTATCCAAAGAAGCCATCCAATAATGAAAACAGTTCAGACCCTGAAACCATCTGTAGCAGCTGCTCCATGGGTGGCACAGGATAGTTATCTTTATCTGATGCACGGTTTAAGTTCCTGAAATCCACGCAGAGTCTGATTTCCCCAGAATTTTTTCTTACTGGTACCAGATTTGATACCCACTCATAGTGTCTGACTTTGAAGATGATTCTTGCATCCAATAACTTCTTCACTTCACTTTGAATCAGCAGTTCCAATTTCGGGTGCATTTTCCTCGAAGGTTGCTGATATGGCTTGATGCCTGCTTTAATGGGAACGACATGCTTGATGATGCTGGTGTCATACATTTTCAAATATTCATACATCCACGTGAAAACATCTCTATATTGTTTAAATAGACTGATGAATTTGTCTCTTTCTGTTGGTGAACAACATTTACCAAGATTCACGAACTTAGGAGCCGTTTCAGTCCCCAAATTTATCAGCTCGAACTGTAGCGATGAGCTGTGGGTCTTCACGTTGGGTGGTCTTCTGAATTTTTCATTTAAATCGAACATTTTTCTAACGTTCTGACTCCTTTAGGAATGAAATTATCGTATTTCATCTCAGCCTGATGCTCTTCATCGTCTATGATCGCTCCTTTAAACACCTCATCATTCGTTAAACATTCTATGATCTGCTGGTCGTCATCAAATACTCATAGATTCGTAATCATATCAGGTACAGAGGGCCTGAAAAGCAGTTCAACAGAACATCGATTATTAGTGGGTACGAGTCTAGCAGCTGATGTGGACAATAGATTAGCAGCTGCGTTTTTTATTCTTGGAATTGAAATAATGTTAAATGCATTAAAATATTTCAGCAAATCCCATACCTCATTCTGGTAAGATTTTAAGTGGGGACAAATACAATGTATCTGATTCCGGATTTGTTTCACAATAATTTCAGAGTCCCCAAAAACTTTTAGATTACTTACCTCTAATTCAATTGCCTTCTTTAGTCCCTGCACCAGTGCTTCGTACTCAGTTGTATTATTAGTACACTCAAACTCTAATCCACATGAAAGGAAATGTTTATTCTTTTGTGGGTCAATCAGGACACAGCCGGCCCCTGACACTTCTAATGTCTTAGAGCCATCGAAAAATAAAGTCCAAAAATCATTTACTACTGAAAACGAATCTACTCCTACTGCTAACTCTACTATTTTACAGTCAATCTCATCAACCTGTGAGAATCGAAGGAGATCAGCTTGGGTATCAGATGTGTTGCTGGCTTCTTCTGCTTGGTAATTACCTGGTTCCAACTCAATAAAATAGTTTCCCAAGATAGAATCCACAGGTTCATTCTTCTCTTCAAGTCGGGTAACATTGTACTTCATGTGAGGCTCTCTTAAAATCTTGATCTGGTTCAGACTTCCTTTGTATGGAAACCACAGATGTGACCAATCGGAAGCGAAATATCCATTAAGTTTGGCCGACCAATCTCTGCTCAGGATGAGGCCGTACGCATCTGGTATATCAGCCACCACGATATTAATGACTTGTCATACTTTATCATTTCAAGCCAGACGGACTAGGACATATTCCATCTCACCAATTACCTTCACATCTGTCCTGTCCAACTGAACTACTCTCCACGAGGATGGCTTAGGCTGCCCATTGATTCTTTCACAGACAGATATCGGCATGACATTAACAGTTGCCCTTGAATCTACCAAGCAGTTATGTACATTGTAGTTAAAGATTTCAAAAGTAAGGAGGAAAGGTGGGTGCTTGTGCTTGGACTTACCTCCATTGCTGTTCTCTCCAATCTCTTCTTCTTCTTCTGGTTGATTGTTAGTGGGCGTCTTCTCATCTGATTTTTCAAGGGCTCTCAACAGCCTTTCTTTTTGCTGCTGCACTTTGCACATATTGAATAGTGGAACATTTTCCTTTATCTTCTTTAAATCCCCCACAATTCCATAATCCATCTATTGTTCCATGGGATGAGGCCTATCAGCACTCTTCTTACCTTCATTTGGCCTGGCCGTTGTATTATTCTGTCTAGGATTTTGGCTGCTAATAGTGAATTCTGGAATTGTATCATCCAAAGACTTGTCTTGAAATCTCTTCTTAACATTTCTCTGCAGCCTCTTAATCTTTGGAAGTATAAGACTGTCTTCATTAACCATCCCTTGGATCCTCGTGGCTACATTGGTCTCCATAACATCTTCACACCCCTGAGTCTTTTCTTCTTCAGCATCAAATAGTGAGACAGAATTCCATAAAGCCATGGTTTCCTCTTCCTGCTCTTTAGTAGACGTAGAGGTAGAATTTTCCTTTCCTTCTTCATTTCCCTCTTCTGTCAATCTAGAATCTAACAGTTGATTCATGACCAACGTCATCGAATTTATCCACTGCAAACAATTCTTCTCAGAGTGTGGTTGTTGGTGGAACGTGCAAAAATTATCCAAGCCTACCTCTGTTAAATTCATAGATGCAGTATTGTACGGAGGAGGTTGAGACTGGTGATTATATTCTCTTTTCTTATAATATGGCTTATAAAACTTTTGTGCTTCCTTTTCTTTCTCCATATATATGATTTTATTGGAAAGCTTCTGCATCATTTTGGCCATATTCTCCAAATCTGGAGACTTTTCTTCCTTAGGCTTGGTAAACAATAAGTTTTTTCTTCCTGTACCTTTCTCTCCAGACTGTTCTAGATAGTCTTCAATGCTTTCTCTTTCAGCTTCCACCACTTTTGCCTCTTCATAGGTTTCTGTCAGAGTAGGCTTGGCCCTACCTTTGGCAAACATGGCCAAATCATGGCCTAAAGCTGAAGTATAGTATTCAACAAGAACTTTGTCTGAAGGCTTATCTATTTCAAAGAAGTTCTTTAGATATGCTACAAACCTTTGCGTGAAACTATGCACTTTTTATTTTCTTTCTTTTTTCAATGCGCACAGCCCTTTCATGAGAGCTGCATGAGTTTTCTGAGTTGCATACTTACTTCTGAACATTCTTTCAAAGGTATCCCAATCAGGGATAGAGTTAGCAGGAAATCCAAAGTACCATGATGCTGCAGCTTTTTTGAGGGTATGCGGGAACAGTATGCATACCACGTCTTCATGTTCCCCGGCCCTTAATCCCTCAATTGCCAAGTAAAATCTTTGTAGGTGATCATCTACTAGTATTTTCTCATTGGGATCAAACTTGGGCAACATCTTGGCAAAGGCTTGAGGTAGGTCATGTAAAGGAGGTGTAAGGTTTAATGGTGATTTGGCCCTCCATGCAGGTGGTGGATTTGGAGGGTTAGGTGGTTGATTAGCATTTACTCCTGCCATGAGTCTAGGTGGGGAGTGAGGAGGTGAACCAACTGGAGTGTGAGCAAGAGAACTGTGAGGGGTTTCTGGGCCTTCTTGATTCAAAGGTAGCACAACTTCCTGTAAGGCTATTTCTACAAGCTCTTCCCAGTCTCCAACCAGCACTGAGCCTTCCGCTTCAGGATGATCCTTCCTTTTATACTCTCTTCTGGGTAGTTCAGGGATGACTGGCAATCCTCCAATATTATTTACGTATGCCCTGGTGTGTCTTCTCAGATCATTAACAATTTCGTTGTCAACAGAATATAGATGTTCTCTTTCTTCCGGAATTGGATTTTGGAACCCACCACTTTCAGAACTGCTACCAGTGGAATATTCTCGGGAAAACAGGTTTCCTTGGCCAGCCATACACTGGCGGCCCTCCTTCTAGGGCCAAAACTGTTGGGGCCTGGAAATTCACAGGCGACGACAGTAAGGGATTCTCCCCAATCAACGTTCCCAACTAGCCTGTTGACTGTTTGGTATAGGGAATCCGTCCGGTTTGCAGTCCGGCTACCGTAGGTCAAGCAACAAAAACAAAGGTTTTACCGGTTGCGGCCCGGTCCACCGAGTTTTTGTATTTTTTTAACTTAATGTATGATATGCAAGTGCCTAACTAACAATGCAGGATGCTAAAGATGAAAGGAACAGTCACAATGTGATGCGCAGGTTCTTACCTCTCGTCTTAAGGTTCACAAGCACCCAAAACACATACAACATAACACAAAATAAACTAACTACCTAAACTATCCCTAGGGAGCAGAGTTTTCATTCATTGGTGAGTAATACATTTTGTACGTGCGTTATGAAGAGTTACAGATAGCTGATACTTCATTCAAGACGCATGAACAATTACAGATATTTAAACAACCAGATAGCCGATTATTTTATGAACAACATTTATTACTCATAGTGGAAAACATCCCAAGAAATACTGAAGAACACTCAACAAGAACATAGGTTCAGGAAGTTAAATACTCTCACAGTAAATGAAACACAGCTGAAAATGAAATAGTTCCTCTTCAACATTATTCAGTTAGTCGCATTGATACATTCCACATTTCGCTCTCTCCAACGGCAAAAGTTGCACTTTCTAACTGTAAAACGAAGTAGTTCCTCTTACAAGCATAAAAGTTTACAAATTTTTCAGGGAAAAAGCCCCTTCTCCATCCCATCTTTACAATATTTAAACTATTTTCATAGGTCGTTTGGGCTGCCTCCCAACGTGTCACCTTCCAGTCTCTCGAACGTCTTCTATTCCTCATCAGGCTGCTAACGTTTTATCTTCTCTTCGTATGCTCGAGATTAGTTGAATAACTGCCGGTCCTTTCATATCTGAGTTTTTGTTGCCTTCGATCTTTGTCTTTTCCTTCTCTGTCTTCTTTACGACCTGGCCGGCTTGGACTTGATCATGCTACGCCTTCACACCATGGTCGCCACAAGAGTCCACCGAAGTTCACCTGCAATCAATTACTGGCATCATTTGTTGGACTGGTGTGTTTTAAACATTAAAATTACCATCTGAAACGGCTAAGCCACAAGAAAATGGCCAGGTGCATTCGTAGATATGGAAAGAGTCTTGACTGAGTTTTGGGCGGGAAAGCTCTAAATTGGCAGTCGGGAAGCTTTGACGTCGAAAGCGAAATGGCTTTCCTAGCCGCAACGAAAAAAGGGCTAAAGTGGCACCAAACATGGGCGAGAGAAACCTCAATCGGAAGTCAGATGGCTTTCCGCTTCGGGAGCAAATGACCCTTCTAGCCGCAACGACGGAAGAGTAAAGGCCTCACGTATGCGACGACCGAGCAGGGAGACTCAATCGAAAATCGAAAGGGTACCGACATCGGAAGACTAACGACTTCCCCAACCGTAACGGCGGAAGAGAGACGACTAAGACACGCGGCCTTCAGGAAGGAACAAAACTAAATCGGACGTCGAAGCACTTTGCGTTTCGGACGCTAAACCGCTTTGGCGGCTGCAACAGGGGAAGGGAGAATGATTGGAGATTTCGATTCAACATAAAAGACGCCCGATTCAAGAAAACTTAAGTGCTTTGAACAATTAAGGATCAGCAACAGCCAAAGTCGTTCTTCCTGCGAAATGGCGGCCTTAAAGGACAAATATTTGACTTCTCCAAATTCACACCCTCAATCCAACACGAAAATCAAACACAAACGATCTCTGAAAACAAGCCGCAATCTGACATTCAGAATCAAAGAAAGACCTCACGAGATCAAACAACTTTAAATGATAAGGAGGGGCCCAAAATTTAAGAAATTTGGGGAGAAGTGTTGCAGCTGCAACACCTCCACAAAAGGCTCGCTGGGAAATCAGGCTTGAAGAACAGGAATTCATCAAGTGGAGATCAACCCTGGATGAATGGTGCCTCTTCTTTAACGGGGCCTCGAAAGTGAATCCCGGTCAAGCTGGAGGAGGAGGCATTATTTTCGAACCTTCTGGCATCCCCCATTTGTCCTATGCTTGGGGCCTAGGGCACGCCTCCAACAACCAAGCAGAGTATCTTGCGCTGTGGCAAGGACTAAATCAAGCAAGAAAGTTGAACATTTAGAAGCTTACTATCTTTGGTGACTCTAGGCTGATAGTCAAGGCATTACACACCAAGAAGATACCAACGGATATAAATCTGGCCCACACGCACAGTAAAGTCCTTCTCATGCTTAAGCACTTTAGAACTCATAAGGCTTATCACGTTCTAAGGAGTCTTAACAATCTAGCAGATGCTGAAGCCAACCGCAGTACTAGCCTGAGTAAGAGCCAGCTTATTGTCAATGGAGAAATATCAAATCATCTACTTCCCTAAGGCTAAAGAGGCACTGGTCTGCCTGTTCTATTGGGCATACCCTAGCGTCCATCAGCATAAATCTGACATGATTGTTAAGCCGAAAATGAAGTCTAGTAAAGCTGCTTTGGAAATGAATTGTACAGGCCCCGACAGCCCATTTTCCAGACACTAATCAATTTTAACCATTTCCGTAAAAAAAAAATTCTAACAAGTGTGAATGAATGGTCTTGAATTCGAACACCTGAAGAATCCATTGAGTAGGGAACTTTACGGTACTCCCTCTACCCAATAGTGAGGGAAATTGCCACTGATGACTGCACTCCCCAAGGTATCATCATAAACTCTAAATCTCATTCCCAGAGAAAGATGTGTTGAATTCGATAGGAAGAGATCCATTGGAAGGAATGCATTAAGGCATCCTCCATCCACAGAATGAGAGATTCACCTTGTTGAGTAATAATATCTTATCACGTTCATTCATAAAGGGGGTTTTTAATTGTGAAAATAAGGCAAATATATTGTAGGTATTGGGGGGAGTAATAGGGTATGGGGGGTTTATAGGTATTGGGGGGGTATTAAAAGGGGTTTCTAGCAAAAATAAGGAATATATTGTAAAAATAGGGGTTTTTAATTGGAAATATATATTGGGAGGGGGGCCCAACAAAAGGATTTTTGTAAGTAATTATCAATATCTACTGAAATTATGGGTATTCTTTACTATCCCATGAACGAGGGAACTGTGACATGGTTTCACTAAGTGAAGACCCTATTCCTCCATCATCCAACATGAGGTAATTCAAAGACTGACTGGATCTAAAACTGGTACAAAATTTTGCAGCAAAGACTGTCGAAGACTAGATGTAATGAACTGATACCAAGGAGTGGCCAACATGAAAGGTCAAGGAAACTGTAGAATGGTTGATAAAGGGTTTATCCTTTAACAGTGAGCACAACACAATAGTGACATCGACATCTTTTTAACACCAAGGGTCCAATGATACAAATCTGAAATGTAGGAGACATTGACATATTATCCATATAATTGGAAAAATAACCAACCATAGGAGTAAGGACTTTGAAATCATGTTTAATCCTAAGGCAAAAAATAGAACCTAATTGTTGACAAACTCAAAACTGGTTTTTTGTTTAAGGAGACAAGACTTTTTGCCATGATAAAAAGACATTTGAATGAGCTTCTTTTTCCTTCTTTCTTGTAAAGGTTTAACGACTCCAAGAAAGAAAACTCGAGACCTTCTTCATTGTTGGCAAGATCGAAGAAGAGAGAGAAGAATTCTTGAAAAAACACTGATTCGTGGATTTTACGAGCCCGAATTAGAGAATTCTCGACGATTTTTTCACAATTTGAGAGTCTGAAAATGCCAAAGAAGACTGCAGGGGGGGAATTTTTCGTAAGGTTAGTATCCAAAGTCCAAAAAATTATAAAATAATCCAAAGGAGAACTCTCTTAGCTCAGATGAACAAAGGTATTTATTTTTTGTATTTAGTCGGCAAGGTCCAAAAAAGGGTTAAAATATCACCATACTGACGCTCCTTCAAAAGCAAGCATAACTCTTTAGTTTTAACAAGTGTGAATGAAAACAAGATCACTCGATGCTTTTATCCTAAAGTTTTAGCGAGCATGACAATGGCATAAAGAATGCTCAAAATCTTTCCATAGTTAAACCAGAGCACTAAAAAGAGAAATGTAAGCTCGAACAGGTTCTTTTTTTCATAAATTTAGTCCTCTGGGCCCAAAAAAGAGATAAACCTATACCTGAAGATACTCTTCTAGCCATAGTCGACTAGAGTATTCCTTTTTTCGTAAGTAATCCACCTGGCCTGAAAAAGAGATAAACGTATACCAATGTGGATGTTCCTTCACATCCTTTAACAAGTTTGAAAGAACAAGAGAACTCGACAATCTAGTCATATTTAGGGAGTCAAACCAAAGCTTAAAGGTAACTCCATATACCTTTCTCTTAAAGTATTAATGAGCCTAAAAAAGTTAACTCGTGGCATTCTTACCGTTTTTAGTGAGCTCAAAGGAAATCATGAAGAATGCTCTAAATGCGAGGAGACAAGTGTCAGAGGCATGCAGAACTAGTTCCAAGTGCGAGAAACAGACCTAAGCATAGTTCAAGGAACATGAGAAAGAGAAGGACACTCGGGGAGTGTCTCCTCTAGGTAAAGGGTGTCAAGTTGCAAAGGAAAAATGGTACAAAGCTGAGCGATGATGAGAACAAAGATGAGGGATTATATAGCGAGCTAAAAGCATGGAAGACAACAACAAGATCATAAGCAAAAGTAGGGTGTAGGCAAATGCAGTTACAACTTAAAAAAAAGGTGAAGCTAGTAAGCAGTTGTGAATCCAACTAAAAATATTGTATCCAAGAAACAACAATATCAAGATCATATTCAGAAGAAGATGCCTGATACAGGTCACTTTGGTAGAAACACTTGCAACTTTTCTATCTTCCACAAAAGGTGTTGTTAAGGAAGAATCGACCGAAGAAGAATTTATAGTGCAAATTCTTGAGGATTTATAATCAATAAGATCGACCTCAAAAGGAAAGCTAAAGTTGACATGGGTGATAGAGTCTGCAGGAACAAACTTGGTATCACAGGAGTTGAAAAATATACAAGCAGAATCAAACTCATCAGGGTCACTAGCTTGTTGTTGAATGGGAGAGTCCAAAGACTCAATAATGCAAACATGTAAGGATCGATCATCAAAAGGATCAGACTCAACAAGTGATTTAGGGTTGGATTTAACTACAACTGATTCAACATCCATAATCCTGGTCATATTGTATTAAAGACTCTAGGAATATTCCATCCAAAGGAAGGATACCATCCCATATAGGACACATGTCCAAAGATTCAGTTGGATCAATAAGGCGGAGAGCAGGCTCCAAAGTCCCCATTAGATAGATCACCTAGTCAACTGTTGGGACCAAGTCTTAAGAAGATAAGCATGAATGTAGAGGATTATTCTCAGTAGAAATTGGACACGAGGGATACAAGGCTACATAATTCACCTGTGGCAGGGCAATGTCTACCGAAACACTGGGAATCAACAAAGGATATACCTGATCTGTAGTTGGGTTAGGAGAGGGATTAAAAAATGCCAACTTATCGAAAATGAAAATGATTTAGTTATGAGTAAAATACATCACATGAAAGAGCGTAGAAACCACAACTTGCATAGCATAAACATAATCACACCCGAGGAGCATATTGAAATCCAAGGGGTCTTCTATCACCATAAAATCAAATAAGACAGTATTCCCACTTAAAGTAACAAAAGTTTGAGTAAGAATTCCCAAATCTTTGCTAGTTCTTCTATCAAAAGTGAGTAACATACTGTCAGTCGACATAAGGCTGGGAGATCCCATACCTCTCCAAGTACATGCGGATAAAATACTAACAGAGGCTCCTTCATCGACAATACAATGGGAAATTGTATAGTGTCTGATTTGGACCTTTATTTGGAAAGGTGAATCTGGAGGAAGGCTCGGCTCAGCTAGGCTATACCAGTTAAAGGAAGGAATCTGAGGGATTGGAGAGGGTTCATTAGAAGTGAAGCCAGTGCCCCCTTTTCTAGAATATTTTGAACTGGTGGTGAAGAAAACATGACTAGCATACAATTCACTTTCCAAAGGAAGAGTGGGATTGATTCAAGATGGAATTGATTCAACCACTTGATGAAGGTCACTCTCTGAAGGAAGATTGGGATTGAACAAAGACTATATCGGTTCAGTCACTTGATAAAGGTCACTCTCCGAAGGAAGAGTGGGATTGACCAAATATTGCATTGGTTCAACCACTTGATCAACCAAATCTTGAATAAGTTGTTGAGAAATCACAAGATGTTCAAGAACATGATATCCTTGGAACCATATTATTCGTACTTCTGGAATGGTAGGGAATTGATGAGTAAGGTGCTATCCCTCACAAAGGTGACAAGGGAACTTGGGATTGCGTTTTGGACAGTTGGTTTTCTCAACGGTGTCAACATGACTTGCATTGGTTGGTTGTTTTCCCCTAGAATGACTTCCTGAGGCTGAGTGGTTAGGTCCAACATGACTTGCAGAGGTTGGTTGTTTTCCCCCAGCATGACTTCTAGAGGTTGGGTGGTTAGGGACAACTTGACATCCATAGGTTTAGTGAGTGCCCATAGCATGGTCTCTATAGGTTGGGTGTGATAGGTAATAACTCCCGATTGATTATTATTCCAATGCAAATGCCTATATTTATACAAATCACATGGCGGTTGGGTTTCACCTTCCGCTCAGCCTGTTTGGCTTC
>LPNX010867789.1:680183-705653 GCA_001517045.1 Pseudotsuga menziesii
CTTGCACTGCAAGTCTGATCTTTTGCTTCTAACCCCTCTGCCTCTGAAATTTCTTCTTCCTCGTCCTCTCTTGCTACAATCTCCCTTGGAAGGGTCTTTGGATTGGTCTTTGCCAGCTAGGGCAGCACCAATACTAGATGCCAAAGAGTGCATCTTTACAACTGTTAGTGTAATTTACAATAATAAACTTGATATGACAAAAAATAATAACCTTGCAGGTATACAGTCTCTGCCAAGGTGATTTACAAAGTCAACTTCAGGTTTTAAAGATGATACAATGACAGAGAAAATATTACAACCAACAGTCAACAATTATCTCAGCTCTTCAAAATTTTATGCAGTCAACATGATGGGCAGTGTTAGCAATCTTGTTTCACATAGAATGTGATCACAACTTCAATCTTCAAGTGGATGTTTGCAGCAATATTTAGGTTCGACCTCCATGCACTTCACAAGCAGTCTTGAGGGAGAGCCCCAGCTCGATTACAGTAATTCAGGTGGATATGAGCAGCTTCAGGAAAATAGAAGCAATTTACAACAAACACTAACAATGTGAATGAAAAATTACAGACTCCACACAGCTATATACAATCACAGGCTCATACAACAGCCTCACCATTTAGCCACGCCATTCATAAATATGAAACTATTTCACTTCACACTTCACGCAAAAAACTAGGGTAAATTTAGGGTTTGTGTAACCAAGCGATCACAAAAGATTTACCTCCACGCACTATATGTCTCCAACGCAATATATATATCAGCCTATACAATCACAGGCCGCAGCATATACAATCACAGGCCGCATCAAATATCAGTCACAAGTAGCATACATATTTCTCCAGCGCAGTAATCAGTTTTCAATATATGATATATATCAATCAATAAAATAAAACCAGAAAGAACCAATTGTTCCTCCAACGTAGCCTTCGGGTAGAAGGCGGCCTTTACTTCACCACGCAGTATTTAAAATACCACTGATAGGTATTTCTGATATATCAGTCAAGCAGCAAGTATTATATATCAGTGCATATATGCACACCATATCAACGCAGTCTTCACTGATAATAACCTCCATGCTGGTATTCACTCTCAACGCAATCTCTCTGTCATGAGATCACGGTTCCAACACAGCCTTCACACAGGCAGACGCACCAGGGTTCAGTCTTCAGTCTACATGCAGGTGCTCAGGCTTCACGCCAGGCAGCTTCACAGGTTCATTCTTTAATACACTGGTAGGTCGCAGCACAAAAATTAGATGCAGGCTCCACGCAGGCTCAGATATGGTGGAGGCAGCTCACAAAACAAATTATTGTTTCACACAGACTTTAAACTCATCAATACGACTCTGATCGAGTGAGAAAGGAAATGACACCAATGTTGCGTGGACAATCAAGACAAGACTATAAACATGCATATGAATCCATCACGATGAGAGTGTTAGGATCGAATGTTCAACCAACGAATACTTTTGATCGACGCGTTGATAGATATCTGGTGAAAATTGTTCAAAATATTGCAAATCACATGATTTTCATGTTGAATAAAATCATGTCGACCATTTTGAATGCTTCAACCGACGACTACTCAGTCAAAAACTATTTGGGATTCACGAGCAACAACTGCCTTGAATCCACAAGCACACAAGCATTATTTAATCTTTTCCTTGCAGGATTCTCTACCTCTCACTTTTCTTACAGGATAATAAATCACAGGCCGCAGCATAATAAATCACAGGAATGGGTAGATTGCTAGGACTGAGGGAAAAAAACATCGACGCAGATTTGAGAGAGTGCATGAAGAAACGCCCTAGAATAAACTCACAGATCGCAAGAATTAGGGTTAAGCTAATTCAAGCGTTTTATCAGAGAATAAACTCATGTGAATAACGCATATGGTAGGAGGGAAGAGCAGAGGGAAGACTGGCGATGGGCAGGCAGTCTGGCAATGGACTGGCAAGCAGAATGCCAGGTAAAATGCAGCAGGCAGGAGTTATGGCAGGCAGGCAGCCAGGCTCTGATACCACTTGTTGGTAATAACTCCCGATTGATTATTATTCCAATGCAAATGCCTATATTTATACAAATCACATGGCGGTTGGGTTTCACCTTCCGTTCAGCCTGTTTGGCTTCCTACTATTTATTTATTTATTTATTTACATTATATAACCCTAACGGATTATATTCTAACAGGGTGGTTAGGGACAACATGACTCACAGAGGTTGGACAGGTGCCCCCAAAATGACCTTCATAGTATGGGTGAAAAGGTTCAACATGACTTGTAGAGGTTGAGTGCGTGCCCCCAACATGACCTCTAGAGGTTGGGTGGTTAGTTCCAACATGACTCACAAAGGTTGGACGGGTTCTCCCAACATGACCTTTAGAGGTTGGGTGATCATTGTCCCCTTTCTTTCGTGTCCTCTTCCTATTATTCCTTCTTCTATTCCTTTTAGAATATAGATGAATAGTATCAAAACTTTTACCGCATGAGGTAGAAGGAGGAGGAGAGGTAGCTACTGGTGAAGGGGAGACATTGTTTTGATTCCCTTGATATAAGGTTCTTGCTTTAGAAGCATTAGGAGCATTCACGACAATCAGAGTAGAAAACAAAAAAACCGGTAGCCCTAGGGTGAATCCAGGAAGATTCAAAGTGGCCATCAAGGGAACACCAACATTCCCAATAAAAGGAAAAGCACTAGAATCCCCTAGCATGGGGATCTATTGGTTGGTGTTCATAGGGGTACTATCTATAGTTTATGAATCAACAACAAATCAAATTCTGAGGTCAAATGGAAACCCAACACATAGAACACACCACTAGAAGAAAATCCTATGTATCTAAACCATGAACACAAGGATACCTTCCAAAGGATAGTCTGGGATTATGAGGACCTAGAACTAACCACTAAAGGACCAAGAACAATTACTTGGGGTCCACAATACACCACCTTAGGTCCAAGCGCTTGAATCACCAAACTACTTTCCCAAATTGTATGTAATGGATTTCCTCCTGAACCTACCCTAGGTATAGTGGAAATAGACTTCCACTATAACCTGTGTAGAGTCCTCTAAGTATAGATACAAAGGATACCAAAATCATAAAGAAATTTGGGAAGAACAGTCGTTAGTCTAGCCAATGCACATGGGCAGGTTAGCTAAACCCAAAAACTCAAACAATACCAGGAACCATACGGGGATAGATGGAGGTACTGAGTAAGTCCCCAAATGTGCAGCATCTCTGGTGTATGCTCAAACGAGTATAGGATGGTTATCTCCACAACTCAGTATCGCATGACCTCGTGCTTGAATCTTGTGCTAGAGGATATTTCTGGAATATTTCTTTATGAGAATGGATTTCTTGAATGAAAATAAACTAGGTTTGGGTTTAAAATTTTGGGCAATTAAAGATGTCCCTAATCCAAAACACTATCCTAGACTAGTGTGTGTCGTCCATAGAAAGAGAATGTTACTAATATATTTTAAATATTAACACTTTTTTAAGGGTTGTTGATTACTTAAAGGTAGCGGAAATTTGAAACCAATGGTGTTTTGACATGAAAGCAGAAAGAATATGATGAATGTGAAAGAGAATCAAATGCAAACTTCTACTTCTCTTTTCTTTACAAAACTGAAAATGAATTCCACAAAAGAAAGATTTCTTTTTGTATTTTCAAAAGATAGAGGTATGCAATTCACCTAATACTAAACCCTACCCTAAATGCATATAAAGAAAATGCTTTTTCTTTTTTACTTTTTCTTTATAAATGAGAAAGAAAAATAACCTACAAACTAATGCATGCATATAATGTAAGAAAAGAGAAAAGACTTATGCTCTAAAACACCAAACGAACCCTGGGGTTGCCCTAAAGTCAAATTAGACCTCTCTTGGGAGGGATACTTGCATAAGGAGACAAGACAACCACTTTGGCATGAAGAAGTTAACCAACAAGAATGAAGGAAACAAAGATCATCAAGCTCCTAAGTTCATACTATGACTGCTAACAGAGGCTGTTGATGTATTTGTAACTTCGGAATGTATTCACTTGTATATTTCATATAGTGTATTTCATTGGTCCCCGATGTTCCTATCGGGAGAATCATTAATGTAATCAAGTCATGTAAAGTCATAGAGGTTAACCCTCCTAGTTGATCGGGGGGCAAAGTCTCCACAATTTCGGAGCACTAGGGTTATTAGACTCTCCTAGAGAAGTCGGCCCTGATAAGTAATTGTCAAGTCGGAAACTAGTATAAATAGAGAGTGAGACTATCTATTTGAGACACACACTCACCTAGCTATAGCACATAGGTGAGAGAGGAGAAGCTCTCTCAAGTGAGAGAGAGAACAACTGTTGGAGATCATATTTTTGTCTTTGGTTTTTACTGCTGCCATTCGTGCTCATTCTATCTCTAAAGAAGTTGTGGGGTTTTCTCCTTTATGGTTTCCCTAAGGAAAATATTTGTGTCTATTGTCTCTTGTGATTGATTGTTGTGCTTGTTATTCTCTCAGATAAGATCCTAAGATTATATTGCTTAAATGATAAAAATCTAACATGGTATCAAAGCTAACCTGAGAAGAAGACACTATGTAGCTGCAGAATGTAGGGCTTCTTACTTTTTGGGTCTCTCTCCACAGTCCATCAACAAAAGGAGGATAAGATGACTCTCCATTGAAGGGCACATCTTTCTGTCGAAGCAGAATATGATTCTGAGCTTTTTCAGTTTTTGAACTACCACTACATCCGAAAATTAGGGATTTTCATAGAAGTGGAATTTTTGAGTGAGCCCAGCATAGGATTGATCTCCTCATTAAAATAGAAGTTTAGAGACAAAAATCGAGGTTTTTGGTTGGGTAGAACTCTGGGAAAGTCACCCTAATTTTCCTTGGAACCAGAAAACCAGCACTGCAGAAGATCAACTCCAGATCTAGTTTTGATCTTCTCAAATTAGTAAGATCTAAATATTTTGCATTTCCATTTGAGGTTCTCATTTAATATGTATCATCACACCAAGCTTGATGAAAATCTTGAAGGAGCTGATAACTTCTTAGCATGGAAGTATAGGATCTCACTAGTTCTTGAAGAAAATGAGTTGGACTCTTACATCAATGAAGAGGTTCCAGTTACATAGGGATATGAGGCTAAGGCCTTACACAAGAATAACTTGATCAAGGCTAAGAGGATTATTGTTGATTCAATCAAGGATCACCTCATACCACTGGTGTCCTCCCTAAAGACACCTAAAGAGATGTTTGAATCCTTGACCAAGCTATTTGAAGGAAAGAACATAAACCAGAAGATGACTTTGAGGAACTAGTTGAAGAATGTGAAGATACTGAATGCGGAGACCATACATTCATACTTTACAAGAGTCTCCTAGATCAAATAACAACTTGAAGAAGTAAAGAATGCAGAAATTGTGATGACCACCTTGAATGGTCTCCCTAGGTCTTCGGACTCCTTCATTCAAGGGATTTGTGCTAGAAGAAATATAGTCACCTTCAGTATACTGTGGGAAGAATGCTCACAAGAAGAAGATTGAAAAATAGCCCGAGAAGAAAATATGGGAAGTGAATATCAAGCTCTCACAATACACTCCAAGAAAATAAGGAAGGACTATCATCATCCCAAATGTAAGAATTCTCACCAGAAAGATAACTCTAGAAAATTTAACAGAGACATATCTAAATACAGTTGCTTTACATGTGATGAGAGAGGACTCTTTGCAAGAGATTGTCCCAATTATAAGAATAGCTCTCATAAGAAGAAGGACAACAAAAGAAGACATCATGCTCACACTGCAAAGGATGATGATCCTTCCAGAAAGAGAATCAAACAAGAAAGTGATGAAGAATATGTTCTAATTTCTGCCCTCACGGGAACTGTCACACATGGAAGCAATGATTGGATTATAGATAGTGAGGATTCCAAACACATGACGGGATTCAAGGAATCTTTTGTGAAACTATATAAACATCAATCACCCCATAAAGTAAAACTTAGGGATAACTACCAGTATCCAATAAAAGGAGGTGGTGAATCCTCTTATAAGTTAGACTCTGGAAAGTCTATGAAGATGAAGGATGTCTTGTTTGTACCAGGACTAAAGAAGAATCTCCTCTCCATATATGGATTAGATGCAAAAGGCATAAGGGTTGCAATTGTAGATGGCCAAGTCTGTATGGTGCCAAAGGGAAATACTATTGATGATGTAGTAGTGATTGGAGAGCACGAAGGAGGCTCATATAAGCTAAAGGGCCAACTAGAACAAGCATTGGTACATGACTCAGAAGAGCCAAATGAACTTTGGCATAGAAGGCTTGCACATGTGCACTACCACTTGCAAGAAAAGTTGTTGAAGGTCTTCCAGAAATACAAGCAAAGCATGAAGGTGTCTGCAAAGGATGTGCAAAAGGAAAGAACACAAAGAAGAAATTTCCAAGTAGCGAGAGCAAGGAAAAAGGAATCTTGGAAATCATCCACTTCGATGTATGCGGTACAATGTCATCTAGTTCATTGAGTGGGTATGTATACTATGTTTATTTCATTGATGATTTTTCTAGGAATACATGGATATACTTCTTAAAAAACAAAGATGAAGTATTTAGCAAGTTCAAAGGATTCAAAGCCTTGATCGAGAACCACACATAAAAGAAAATCAAGAATTTTCGATCAGACAATGGCGGAGAATTCACATCAAATGAATTCAAAGAATTATGCAGAGATTTAGGGATTAAGAGGGATTTGACCACTCCATATAATCCACAATAGAATGGGTTTGCAGAATGGAAGAATAGAATGATCATGGAAGTTGGAAGGGCAATGCTTCATGATCAATATCTTCCAATGCATCTATGGGCAGAAGCTGCTAGGACAGTTGTGTATGTACAGAACCGTACTCTGCATAGAAAACTTGAGAACAAGACACTTGAAGAAGTATTCTCCGATAAGAAACCAAAAGTCACTCATCTCAAAATATTTGGCTGTCCAGTGTGCATACACATTCCAAAAGAAAAGAGGACAAAGTTAAATCCTTCAGGAAAGAAGGGTATATTTGTGGGATATAGTGAAAGCTCGAAGGCTTACAAAATACACTTCCCAGGATTCAAGAAGATAGACATCAGCAGAGACGTAACATTTGACGAAGAATCAGCTTACAACAAATCCAGAAAGAGACCTGTTGAAGACCCTTAAGAAACAGAAGTACCCAGGATTCAAGATACAACTATGAATGATGCAACTCATAAAGAAGATCGAGAAATAGAAGAACCCCAGGAACCTGTAGATCCACCACATGAGAAGAATCCTCACAAGAGGAAACCTGCATGGGTACGAGAGGATATCCAAGGTGTAGAAATATATGGGGCTCCAGAAGAAATGCACAGAGAAAGGAAGAGAACTAGGTCCTACTCCGGATATGTAGCCCTATTATGTGACATCATTGTTAAAGAAACTTCCAACTATGAAGAAACGACAGCGAAGAAACAATGGAAGGATGCTATGATTAAGGAGTATCAGTCGATCATAAAGAATGATGTCTGGGATGTTGTACTCCCAAGACCAGAGGGGGAGTCTATTGTGACTTCCAAGTGGATCTACAAGATCAAGCATGCTGCAGATGGAAACATAGAGAAATATAAAGCAAGATTTGTGGCTCGTGGATTCTCCCAGAAAGAAGGAATAGATTATGAGGAAACTTTTGCACCTGTATCTAGATACACTTGCATCATATCATTACATGCTTTGGTTGCAGTAATGAAATGGAAGATACACTAGATGGATCTCAAGACTACTTTCTTGAATGGTGTAGTGGAAAAGTAAGTGTATGTGGAGTATCCACTAAGTTTTGAGACACATGACAGGAAAACTCATTTGTGTAAATTGAAAAAATCCATGTACGGTTTGAAACAAGAACCCATGACATGGTACGACAGAATTGATATCTTCCTGACTAGTTTGGGCTTTACCAAGAGTAAAGCGGATTCCAACCTTTATTACAAGGTTGAAGAAGAGAACCCAATGATACTCCTACTGTATGTAGATGACCTGTTTGTAACAAGTGAGGATGGGTCGATTGCTAATACGAAGAGGAAGCTTGCTGTTGAGTTCGAGATGAAGGACTTGGGTACGATGCACTACTTTCTAGGCATGGAGGTGTGGCAGAATGCAGATGGAATCTTCCTGGGACAATGGAAGTATGCAGTAGAGATCCTGAAGAGGTCCGGGATGATGGAATACAAGGCCATGACCACACCTATGGCATCGAACCTGAATCTATTGAGTGAGGAATATGAGACCATATATTTTCTTTGTTGTGAACACATTGATCCAGTTCCTAACAGATCTGAGACATGTTCACCTGATTGCTGCAAAGCATATTCTAAGGTACCTGAAGGGTACAGTTGATTATGGTCTCAAGTATGAGGTGAATCAAAAGATTAACTTGGAAGGTTATGTGGATTCAGATTGGGAAGGCAATTCCATTGATAGGAAGAGCACTTCAGGGTGCTGCTTCAGTATGGGATCAGGTGTGATCTCTTGGTTTAGCAGGAAGAAATCCTGCGTGGCATTGAGTACATCTGAAGCAAAGTATGTCACATCTCTTTCGGCTAGTTGTGAGGAAGTGTGGCTAAGGACGCTACAATATGATTTGTTTGATCTCCAGTTGGATGCTACTTGTATATATTGTGACAACCATAGTTGTGTGAATTTTTTGGAGAACCCAGTGTTCCATGACAAGTCGAAGCATATCGAGATCAAATATCACTATATCAGGGATATGGTGTTTAGAGGAGCAGTGAAGCTCTAGTATGTTGCGACAAATGAGCAAATAGATGATGTGTTGACCAAGCCATTGGCCGGAGTGAAGTTTGAGTACTTCAGGGAGAAGCTTGGTGTTCTCCATATCGAGGTTTCTTCCAAGGGGAAGTGATGAGTCCGTGAGCCTTTCTGACATGGTGGCAGGCTGGGATTCCCATGGTCAGATGTAAGTGTAGAGAATTTATGACATGGTGGCAGGATGGGAATCCCATGGTTAAATGTAAGTGTAGAGCCTTTCTGCCATGGTGACAAGCTGGGCCTCCCATGGTCAGATGTAAGTGCAGATCCTTTCTGACATGGTGGTAGGCTAGGCCTCCCATGGTCATATGTAAATGTAGATCCTTTCTGACATGGTGGAAGACTGGGCCTCCCATGGTCATATGTAAGTGTAGAGCCTTTCTGACATGGTTGCAGGTTAGGCCTCCCATGGTCAGATATAAGTGCTGATCCTTTCTGACATGGTTGCAGGTCAGGCCTCCCATGGTCAGATATAAGTGATGAGCCTTTCTGACATGGTGGCAGGATGGCCTCCCATGGTTAGATATAAGTGTTGAGCCTTTTCGACATGGTGGTAGGTCATATGTGAGTGCTGGAAAATTCTGACATGGTGGCAGGTTGGGCCTCCCATGGTTAGATGTGAGTGATGGGTGTGCCATTCTGACATGGATACTGGATGTGTTCCTCCCATGGTCAGATATAAGTGTTGGGTGGGCCTTTCCAACATGGTAGTAGTCTGGGCCTCCCATGGTCGGATATAAGCACTGAATAAGATGAAGACCTACATGGAGGCTAGGCTTACAACCAACATGAAAAAGGGATGGCTCTGTAGAACTTCCTATGATGAGAAGAATTGAGAGATAACACCATTTGATCGAGATAGTGGAAGCAGTGATGATGACGATGATCCAATGATTATGATCCAGTGACGATCCAACTTTGATGATGATCCAGATTTGATCCAGTGACAAAGACTTGTGTTGATGAATTGTGTCAAAAGAATACCTTCCTAGTTAAGAGGGAGTGTTGATGTATTTGTAACTTCGGAATGTATTCACTTGTATATTTCATATATTGTATTTCATTGGTCCATGATGTTCCTATTGGGAGAATAATTAATGTAATCAAGTCATGTAAATTAATAAAGGTTAAGCCTCCTAGTTGATCGGGGGGCAAAGTCACCACAATTTTGGGGCACTAGAGTTATTAGACTCTCCTAGAGAAGTCGGCCTTGGTAAGTAATTGTCAAGTCGGAAACTAGTATAAATAGAGAGTGAGACTCTCTATTTGAGACACACACTCACCCAACTATAGTGCATAGGTGGGAGAGGAGAAGCTCGCTCAAGTAAGAGAGAGAACAATTGTTGGAGATCATATTTTTGTCTTTGGGTTTTATTGCTTCCATTGGTGCTCATTCTATCTCTAAGGAAGTTGCAGGGTTTTCTCCTTTATGGTTTCCCCGAGGAAAATATTTGTGTCTATTGTCTCTTGTGATTGATTCTTGTGCATGTTATTCTCTTAGATAAGATCCTAAGATCATATTGCTTAAATGATAAAAATATAACAGAGGCTTATCAGAACCATGCACCACAAGGTCATGCTTGTAAAGGAGGTGGGCTAAAGAGCAATGGACAATGCCAAAGGCTCTATAAATAGGTCACAAACCAAGTCAAGAGTACATTTAAGGGAGTAAACCACTCCAAAATGGTATTGCATAGGCAAAGGAACTAGGAGGACCCAAGAGACAACCTCGAACCACCCAAAACAAGCCCAAAAAGGGTGAAAAATCACTCAAACAAGGCACTCACGAGTTTTTGTAAGAAAAGGCGCGAGTGACACGTAGGTTTACCAAAGGGAAGTCACATGTGCATTAGGAAAATTCTACCATGTAGTGTAACAGTCGTGTGTGGGTGGTGGAAGGCCTAGAAAAGGTCAAAAATGACTTTAAAAAGGAAAAAAGGGTGTTCACACAGACTTGAGAGTAACTCCTAACCTGCAATAAGGACTTAGAAACTCAATTACACTAGAAAAACAAGACAAGGAAACCCCAAAAAAGACAACACTTCCCCAATGGAGTCGTCATTTTTGTTGTTAGGGAAAGTGTTCTTATGGCTGGGGTCGAGGCCACCAATGTACTAAGGGTATAAAGACGGATATATAAGACTCTGCAAACATGAACTAAACAAGTTTTAAGGGTTAAAAGGGTTCATACCTTACATAATGAAGGTTGATCCAATATTTCTCTATCCTTCCTCTTGCTCCTCAATCCAAGATACTTTCAAAACAAATTTAAACCTTCCTCAAACCAAATTGACTACATGTAAGGAGATAATATTCAATATAACATGAAACCCTAATCTGGTAAGCATCAACATGTAATAATGAATAGAGATACAATGCATATCATGCACTCATTTGGAAAGGGAATAGAAACAAATATTTATTAATTAATGGAAGAAGTACAAGATATACCTTCTCCTCATGGAAGGCACCTCGTTAAACCTCCGATCTGGATCTCCTACTTCTCTTCTCCAAGAATCTCAACCTCCAAGCTCTACAACAAAGGGAGATGAAAGATATGGAAAAGTTAGGGGGGGTTAGAGTCCCAATATCACTAGCATAACAATACAAAGGCTAAGTCCCCTTTCATGGACCCCTCTCCCTCTCTTATATAGTTATTTGAAGAGTTAGGATTGAATAGGGACTAGTTACAACCAAAGGAGCAATTCTAAAACCACCCAAACCACCCCAACTTCGAGATTTTTCCTTTTTTTATGTTTTTTTCCTCTTCAGGGTATACATGTGGGTTTACTTAATCAAATATGCGAGTGAAATGCAGGTTTCCTTAGGAAAAATCATGAGTGGGTCAAAAAATCCATTTTTAGGGTATTTCCAAGAATTTTCATGGGTTGGTGTATTGTGGAAAGTTTCTCCTTGGTATGATACCTTTCCAATGGTACAAATAATAGGTTAAATGAAGTTACAAAACTCTATATATGTCTCCTCCATTCATGGGTTTCCTTTGAGTGACTGACAGTAACTTTCATGAAGTGTTCTCATGCGATGAAAACATGTAAAAGTCCTCACGGACGGAGAAGTTCTATTTTGGGCTATAACAGGTGTATTCACATAGGTAGGTGTAAACTAATTAATGAGAAACATTAATACTACATGAGGTATTATGCATGATGAAGCCTAGGAAATGTTGTGTTTATGTGTTTAAAGTTGAGATTATCCTAAAGTATCCAAAAACACACGAAGGAACTTATCAATAACCCCTAGAAGAAGCAATGGTTCTTATCCTACCATTAGTAAAAGTTCAAGTTTCAATTAATTTAAATAGTGACCTAGTTATATATTCTTAGTAGAGTAATCACAATTATTTTTGTGGTCTTGATTCGATATTTTGGCCAATGTTTAATGAAAATATAAAATTTCCAACGTTGAATTAGAATTGAGAGGACAAAAAAGATCGACAAAAATTCAATTGAATGTCAGTTAAGCTACATTATTCCATTAATAAGTAGGAAAAGGCATGGACACTTTTCATTCAATTGAAAACATAACCCCCCACACACCACTTTAGCTGAGTTATGTTTCCCCGCCCCACTCTGATAAAGAAAGCAATAAATGAATTCAAAGAATATGATAGACACAATGAGTTTCTTGGACTGCAAGANAACACCCCACACACCACTTTAGCTGAGTTATGTTTCCCCGCCCCACTCTGATAAAGAAAGCAATAAATGAATTCAAAGAATATGATAGACACAATGAGTTTCTTGGACTGCAAGAAGTCAAACAAAATGGTGTTTGACCATTCGATGGGAGACACAGTGTATTGTGTGGACTACATATTGGTTTTGGACACTCACTTAATCATCGATGAGATGTCATAGTGGAGGAAATTTGCAAACAAGATTGGACACAATGATCATGTCTATATTAGCTATCCATCAAATGCTCTCTTTACCAATGGAATCCTCTCAACAATTATATAGAATCCCAATGGAGCATCAGGGTACTTTCTCTCATATTATCTTGTGTGTTCGTAGAATCATGGCTCCAATCCTAACCACTTACTCATCACGACATTCAATACCATCATCACTATGTCTAAAGTGTGGGTTTCCTAGTCATCTTCCTCTTTCTGCAATCTTATTCAGGATTTGAACTTGTGGCCATTGCTTGATCATGCATGAACATATCTAGCTTAAGCATGAATGCTTATTTTTGGTTGGATATCATCTTTTATTGGCTATTTCTTAAAATGATATCTTGTTTGTCTATTTTTAGTTGTGGCCTATTCTTAAATAGTTGAGTCAAATATGCATATTGCAGCTAGACCTAGGACTCTTCAATGCATTGGGTTCTTCACACTTCAAAGAAAACCTTTCAGCTTTCTACCTGTAGCTATTATCACATGGTTTTGCTATGTCCTTCATTGGTTTCAATCCTAAACTATGCAATCAAGGGATTTTGGAGTATTTCTAATGTTTCTATTTTGGTTGTAGTTCCTTCAATAATATCATATTTCTCACTTACACATTGCAAACATCCACTTGCATATATAATGGGTGATTGATTTTAGTTCTATTTGGAAGGAAAAATAGGGCATTCCTATTTTTCCAAAAAAAAACATATCTATGTTCATTTAACCATTTCCATAACATCTATCATCGTGCATACCCTTAAATATAGATTTCAATATTTGAGTAAAATCAAGACAATTTGGTGGTACGTGTGTTAAATGTTAAGCAACCCTCATTCATAGCCTGCAAATTCCATCCTGCATGAAGCTGATATGCCACTCTAATAATATAGGAAAAGTGTATGAAATTGAAGTAGATTGGATGATTGTGGTGCATTTTTATCTCATTCAAATCTATCCTACACATATTCCAAATTCATTCAAAAAATATTTGTTGTGCATATTTATTATTGGCTTGGTGTTTATTTTCCATGGAGTGAATGTAATTAAGCATGGTGACCTGTATCAATATTGGAATTATGTTCCAACATCCAGGTGGACTTGTAATGATGAAGTGATTGCATGCCAAGTACTAAGGACATATTCATTTGCATAATTTATATTTTCCTGGGATATTTAAATTCACGATAAGAATTGAGGTATTTTCTCAATTCCAGATTGTATTCAACTCTTGAACATAATAAGTAGTAAGTATTGTTTAAACAAATTTGGATGTGATCTCTCATGAGAAATTCAAAGTGACACAGAGTTCACATTGGCTTGTTCAAATGGTGGCAAGATCAAGGTATATCCATCAACAATGTTCTTAATTTGAAGGAAAAATCTCTTAATTTCATGTGTACATTCTCTATACTTAGTAGAAAAGATTGAAGGGTTGGATTTAAGTAAAATTTTCCATTGGACCATATTCTTTACAAGTTTGAATTAATAAATCATAACAAGTCATTTTTATAATGTAAGATTATTATTATTATTTATTAATAAGTGACTAAGATCTTTGATTGCATTCGCTAAGATTTGTCTTCCTTTTGTGTAGTTGTGTGTATTAGAATGTTTGTCTTCTATTCACTATATCTAGCATATAAAGTGTGTCTAAGGGTGTAGGTATATTGGCAAGCCCAATTTGATCCATGAGTTGTGTTAAAACGTGGAAACCCAAGGAAGTAGGGTGGGTGCATCCCTGGGACAAAGGGGTTATAAATACCAAAGTCAGTGTTGGATTATCCCTTGATCTAGAAAATTCCCTTTACCGTTTTACCCTTTTATTAAAATTCCTTTACTCTTCATTTGATATTAATACATCCATAAGTCAATTCATTCCTCTTATCTCTATGACTTTCTTGTCCAATCCTCAACCACTGTCTCTTCTACCCCCTCCTCTTTCCACTTCTTCACCGCTAGAAACTCTGTACTAGCAAAGCTTACCAATTTAAAGGGCCTTCAATTTGAATTTCTGAAGTACGTCATGGAACATTCATTTCACCTAATATTTAATTTCTTCAACAAGGTTTGTTTCCTTTAGCTTTCCAGAATTCCTTCCCTTGTTAGAAAACAATTGTGTGAAAGAGAGTTTTTTCAATAACACTACATATTATTTCATTTCTTTCACATCTTGCACTTGATACAATATATCCATATATGGTATATGAACACCCTCATGGAAATTGATGATGACCCTATATTTCATAACTACCATCCCACACTTAAATTCACAATACATCACATCTAAATCCATAAAATTGACTTTTCATGATGCATGTGCCTAATTTTATTTGCTGACATGGGTGAGAATACAATGCAACTAGTATATATGTAATGCACATTTGTGTGCACCTATCACATGGACGTCTCATAAACAAATTGGGGTAACATTTCATATTCTTATAAGTAGCATACAATACTCATAATGTCACATAACAAGTATGAGTTATATTTTCACACTCCCCTTAACTATAACTTGTCTGCATTTATCTCTAGTCTTAATTTGTTTCAATGTGGGTTCTCTTGCAACTTTGACTTGTTCTTGCAAAATGTATACATCACTTTTGTTGATGTCCATATAAAAAACTATGCATTTGTTGGGCTGGATTTCCAATTGGTGTACCCACTAGTTCTATGGGTCCAAACTTTCACTTGTACATGGTTCATTAACCACTTGTAGATAAAAAAAACTTTGACTTCCCCTTGATATCTTGGTCCCAAAAAATTGGTCACCTCAAACTTTGATATTACATTTCTTTAATATATTTTCCCCTTTAATTGGAGACTCTTTTCAACATCTCCAAGATACGACACATGTTAGGTTAGAATAAATGTACACCTAATCACTCTTGTACATTTTTCAAGTGGTTTATTCAACAACTTGATGTCACATCTTCTTTAGAATAATCACCCTATTGTGGCCATGACTTGGAAAATTGTGCATACTTATGCTACACCATGCATACATGAAGAACAAGCCTTTTTTCTTAACCTAGGTATGCCATTCTTATGCCTAGGTCTTAAGGAAGAAAATTACTAGGACCAAGAAATAGGGCATGCAGGCCTACGATAGGGCTTATATGAACTATTACATCATCATTACGCTTGACTCAATACAAAAAACACATTTCATTATTTTGAAATATCTTTTTCATCTTGGATAATATATCTCTTTTTCCCATACCTGAAGTTCATAGGACCATGACCAAACCGTTAATGTTCACATATATAACCTTTAAATAAGACGTTCTTCAATGCATTCAAGATCAAATGTGTAGGGATGATTGTATATTAGTGGCAGCAATACATTTTTGATAGGTTTGTATACTTTTTCTTTTTCTTCACTATTGAGGTGCCCTTTTTCTACTTTTTATGATTTCTAAGAAAAAATCAATATTGGCTATATTGGGCATCTTCAAGTCATACTGCATACTAACAACTGAAACGTATTCCTTTTTATTACAAAATTAGGGCTTGGATTCAACTTGTATGCATCAAAGTTATTTGCAAGAGAATTATGAGATACCTTGAAGTAAGTATTTGGAGTTGTATGGTAATTATTCCTTGTCATTTAAGTTTTCAGTTCTTTCCGGTATAAAAAAATAGTTTTATTTCATATCTTCTAGCTTAACAATAACATGTGTTTCTCTAACATCTTACTTGAATTAATCTATAAGAACTAACTCAAAAGACCATTTTATTGCAAAAACCTAAGATATAAGTCATTGATAATAGAAAAGAATTCAACTGTATTTTCAATACAAGTACATTATGTTATGTCTCTAAACATTGTTACAATATTATATATCTCTTCCCTTGTTTCTACATTGCTAGAAGTGTCGATGGATCTGATTTGTAATGAGAGTGCATATTTTTTACATGTACATGAATTTATTTAAATATCCAAATTAATAAATGGTGAATGGAGATGACTTCTCTAGTTCTTCACCATGGGAACATCAAAGTATTTTTGGAGTCAACTTACCACACAAGTAAGCTTAATCCTGAGTACCATGTCTTTATCTCATAGTTTTGTTTTTTTGGTCAATCATTTCATGCAAGAATTGAGTTTTACCACTAGCATAGATCCATCTATTATCACTATAATATACCATGGATATATTATCACCTTGAGGTTAGAAAGGATATGACCAAATCTAGATGTAACATCATAATGAACAACCATCCATGTTTCAGTTTTGGCAATGCTTGTGGGCAGATATTGCACAATTACTTCTAATATTTTGTGCATCTCTATGCTTTATTTATGGGGACAAATTTTGGAATCATTAACACAAGTCTAGAACTGGACACATTTTCAAGGTGTTAGTGAATGCATCTCTTCCATCTTCATTTGAACCCATGTTTTAGTGAGTGAATGTGCATTTGAGATTACTATGAACAGTATATAGATGTAACAATGTGATATCTTTAGTAATTAAAATGAATACCCTTTATTCAATATTATTGTGGCCCTCACATATATATTTAAACATACATGAGGCCTCTTGTGATGATCGTTGATTATATTATCTATTATATATACATTTTAAGCATAACAAATTTTGGTTAGGGAATAAACACTAGATTCGAACCATTAGGAGGATTAATATAGAATGGATGTGACCAGGAAGATCATTCTCCTGTATCTTCCACATATTTACATTGTAAGACTCTCATTCTAAGTGTTGCCTCTCATGTTTGTAACCCTTTTACCAGTGAATGCATACATGTGTGGAACTTGGGAATTCGATCAACTCCTTTGAAACTAACTTCTATTTTACCATATTCAAGTTTGGAAAATGACATGTTAACTCACTTCCTTTTCCATATATGATTTCCATTGAATGACGAATATCCTGAAATCCCAAGACTGGCATCCTCAAAATATCTAGAAGACCTTGAAGTAGAACCATGGGCTAAAACACAATTTGATATCATTTGTGACAAGATAAATGGTTTTTATATTTTGCAAGGTATGTTATGATTATCCCAATATATCCCTCTCCTATATATCACATCATTTTAAACTCCTACAGTACTCAACAAGTTAACACATGCAATTTCCATGCATGCCATTACATGCAATTTCCATGTCATATTTGGAATTCATCAATTGTTCGTGTTTCAAGTCAGAATAACTAGAATATACAACCCTCTGATCAATATTTTCATCCATGTCACTATCCATAGTTTCAAGAGTCAAACCACTATAGTTGTATATCTAAAATGGTATAGAGAGACAAAGTTCTTGAGAGTTGCAAAATGCATCTAGAGCCTTCTCAACTTTAATAGACATAAGAAAACCTAGATAAGAACAAGAATATATTAAGCAAAAAAACATGTACCTTATGTAGTTTAGCTGAAATAATGAAAGAAAATGTTGTATTTCTATAAGTTCAAAGGTACTTACATAATAACTATCCCTAAACAAAAATAAAAATATAAAGATGAAGCTTTAAATGAATATGGATTTAAGATCAGTTCTTATATTATTAATATCTTTTTTGCATCTGAATTAACCTTTCCTCGATTTGTATCATATATGGATGAATGAGAAAATTTTAAGAATTTTGTTGTAAAACCAGCCATATAGAATGTTATACCCAACCCATGAGCATAATCAATCTAAAAAACTGATACATCTCCCTAGAAAACCAATTCATATTTCATGCAAACAGTTATTGAACCTGATTAAACATTGTTTAAGATATTAGTAGATATTGCAATAATGAGGAGTCTTATAAGAATGCCTTAAGATACTAATTTCAGCTTATTTCATTGCTTGACCTCTGAATCAAACACATTCATTATGACACCTACACCATTTTCAATTGAAAATTTAACTGCTACTGAAGAAAAAATTTCAACACTAAAGGGGCAGTCATTGTGATTTGACTAATAAATATAGCCTTTGTTTCTACCGAAGAAACAAATAAATTGAGTTAATAGTAGTCCCAGTATCATTCATATCATTCCCATAGTTCTTATATTCGAAATCAAATGAATATCACTTCATCCCATAGTAATAAGGAATTGTACTCTCCTATATAGATATAAAACAATGGAATGGACCATCACTAGGATGGAAAGGATAACAAGAAAAAATGCAATAAAACCTATTTTTTTTCTTGTGACAAAACATTTGTGAGTGACTTTTCTTTACTCTAGATATAAATGCCACCAAGGGGATGATACCTTATTTGACAAGTTTCAACTAGGTGTACAAGTAATGGAAACTCTTTCCTACGTAAAATAGGACTCATCACCTATAAATAATGTTTTACTAAATTAAGACTAGAAAAACCTTAAATAATCTTGTATAAGCATTAATGCTAAAAGAAACTTTTACCTTTCGAGGAATTCCAAAGGGAATATTAAAGAATACTTCTAAAGAAACATAGGTTGCATCCATGAATCACAAGTGTGACATGTAGTTGAGAATCATATACTTTGTCAATTGAAATTGGTATTCATTTAGTAAAATCTAAGTATTAACACTAACCAATAATAGGATTTATACTAACTATGGAGTATAATATGACTAACTCAATACATCGTTGTGTTGAGACCTCAAATACAACAGGCATTACAAACTTTGAATTTGAATAGGCCTTATTCATTGTCTCTTGTATATCAATCCTTGCAGATGGATCTTGCTCTTGTTGTCTTTGTCGCATCCAAAAAGGATTAGAGAAATCAAATTCTAATGATATCAAACCTACAAGATTCATTGACATCGGCACTGAGGCTCTCAAAGTTTCTTCACCATATGGTTCCATGAAACAAAGGTATTCCTATGAACAAGCCTTTCAAATGAATGATTAGGCCTCCGCCTCAGAAAAATTTATTCTACAATTTATTCAACAAACAAGGGCACAACACACCTCGATTCAACATAACTCCTTACTCCTCTTTCCAAGATTTCATTTTTCTCCACAATTGTAGGACCACAGATCAACCAAAAATTTAGAAGCATGCATGTGTCATTTTGAAGGAAAAAATATGCATATCGCTTTACATGTGTATTCCCAAGTGTTATAGCATGATTTTCCACACCTGATACATCATGCTTTGATGGCCTATCCTTGTCCCTATGTAGACTCGTTTTATCCATTTTTTCTATCTATGACCCTAATGCTCCAGTGGAACCTTTAAAAAAAACATTTTTATATGTATACGCGGGTCACAAGTCTATAACCTGCATATATGCATCTTGCACCACTGTCACCTATTGACCACCAAAACCAACTAGGTGGACAACAATATACCATGCACATGTTGGATGTGCCTTGAAGATAAGAATGAAGTACTTAATGATTATATCAAGTGAGGTAGCACTTCTTCTCTTTTTCTCTCCATGAATTCTCTACACCCCTGTGGGGGATTTTGTAAGGATATGTCAGCATGAAGGTCTATTTTTTTGTAACATAATCACCCAAGACTTAGTCATTACCAGGGATGATTTTAAGAACCCCCCATAGATTTAAATGTATAAAAAATCGGTGAATCTCTCTTACATATAGGAAAATTTGAAGGCGATGTTATCAATAATATAATATGTATATATAAAAATTTTGGTGAATCTTTCATTTTATTATATAATGTTGTAAAATATTGCTGAATATTTCACTAAGTTATAGGATATTGTAAAATCTTGGCGAATATTTCACTTCATTAAAAAAATTTGTAAAAACTAGCAAATCTTTCACTAAGTTATTAAATATTGTAAACATTTGGCGAATATTTTGCCAAGAAGACTAATAAATTAGAGGAATACAATTGTCCTCCCACAAACCTGGACAATAGATGTGAACAGGTGGACTTTGCTTGGTCCACTTCTAATTCATGGCGGGGAAGGAAAAGGAGGAGCAGATGATATCTACCACATAAGCATAAAGATAAAACTTGGGTTTTTTATGATTTGGTCTTTTGTGCTTGCGAAATAAAATCCCTCAAAACCACTGATAGTATTTGATCTTAGTTAAATGATTGGCTAGTGGAAGTTATGTGATAGGCTATATGATCCCATTCAGTCCCGAAGTGTGAGAAGTTGGGAAGGCCATACAGTCTGCAGAACATGGCAGCGAGCAGTGAATAAGGTTCTTTGAACCAAAAAATGGGATACTTCCTGTCATGCCTACAAGCATAAAGAGTTGTCTCATCCATCCAAGATTTGATCAATTCATCAAGATTGAATTTGGGAATTGGATTCTTTAGGAATTCTTCAATGAGTAATTGTTGGGGGGTCCCGAGGGAATACATCCATGCAATGATTTATGGTTTGAAGGAGACCATAGGGGATTTACTAGCATCCTTGAACATCTGTGTGTTGGGGTTGGCAAGTTCAACCAACTAGCGGATGACATTTGTGTAAGGCATGATAGGTGGGTGAGTAGTAATCACATGGATTTGGGATTTGGTGATGTTTTGAAAGGCTTGGACATAATTCTCTACCTCCGGCAGGTCATCATTGTCGACTATAGAGTAGATGTGAGCCCAATCCAGGGAGAATATTTTAGTTACATCTCCCTCGGTGTCAGTATATACCCCAGCATTAAGGTCCCTGTATTTTGGCTTGTCTATGACCATTTTGGATCTCGCACTTTGTGCCATGTTTACCGTGGTGAACAGGGGGATAAAATCAATAGTAAACTGGATTATTTAACCCGTAAACCAAATGGAGAAGAGAAAAACTCACTTACCAGTTGACAATGCAAGGGCTTCATTAAAGGACAGTAACAAAGTTCTTTAGTGGGAACCAAAGCATCTACCATGATACACAATAAAAAATAACAAAAATAGTGTGAAAAAACAATAAATTAAACCTAAGAAATGGCTAAGGACGAGGAGTGATCATGATCATTGATCGATCTGATCGAACGACGCGGATTAATCCAAAAGAAAATCCAATATAAAGAAACACACATAAATCAAGGTCAGGATCAAAAATCCAAAACCGGAGTCTCGAAGGGTGAAACTCAATTTTCGATTCCCGACATTGAGATCGGAAAAACAACAAGAAAATAGCAAGTTCTCAAGAAAATCCCTATTTCCTATTTTTGATATAAAAGAAATCATCATGTTAATATTGAGGTTTTGAAATAATCAAATTACATATTTTAATTATTGTAATTTCAACTATTGGATTGAGGGAAAATCCTCCTTGAAATCCTCCCTTCAACTATCTTAATATACACAACTTGATTTTAGCTTTTTTGTGAACACTTACAAGACATTGACATTATTAAATGATAACACTTTATAAATAAAAAACAAAAGGTAAAAGCAACCTACCTTTCCACAAAGACATAAAATTTTATATAATATATAAATGTCGAAAACATAGTGATTCCCCATGCATTGTGTGTGGCTATGTGCTAAGAGCCCTTCACCAACTTTTATTTATGTGGAAGAGAAGGGTTTGACTTATGTCAAGTCTTTTCGTGGCCATATAAGATATAAGAATCGTGTCATCTCTTCTGTATATACATGAGGTTCCTTTAACAATCATCGTCGACAGGCCTGTCAGCAATCATGGAATTTATGAATGAATTTGTCAAAATATTTTATGGTGTTTACTTACAAAGTGTGGATACTCTTATTCAATGTGGATGCTGCCAAGAAAGTTTCTCCGTCAAGAAATCGCAAGTCCCCTTTTATTCTTTGCTTTATTCTGTCGTCGATCTCTTCATCGTCAATTGTAAGTGGATGATCCGATGCGTGCACATTTATGTTATATAATTTTAAAGCTCTTAGTGACCAAATACCAAGATAAATTTTGCATCTATATTTTTTCCCCCATCGATTGATGGGTTTTTTTCCATATTAATGTAAGACAAGTTCATAGTGTTGACTTGTTAGGGTGGTAGCTCCTCAGACCACCCCAAAATTCTATGAGTGATGTAATTTTTGATGTATTTTTTGTTTCAGTAACTTAATACAATTTGTAGACTTAAGAAAAAAATATTTTCCGCCAATTTAAATAAAAATAAAAAACATTATAATAGGAAAATATAAATAACTAAGCATTTTCAAATATCTAAAAATCATAATTTCTAAAGACATACATTTGTATTGCTTAAATTTAATGAATTGAAGAGAAACCTGAATGGTATCTATTCGTCTCGATAGTCGGGTAGGATAGATTTGGCATTGGACTTGCTTTAAAAGGTTGCCCACGGTATATACTTGTTTTAACTACACAATTCTTCTGGAGACTTCGTATGCGTTCTACTTTCTTGATATTGCATTATGCGATATCCAATGGCATATCACTTTGTAAGTAATATTTTTTTATAAACATTTATGTATTGTAAATATTTGTAAGTAATAAATATTTTAATCTTTAATAAAATATTTTAAACCTAATAAAATATTATAAACCTAATAACATATTTAGGTTTTGTAATATTTACGTTTTGTGAGGGCACTAGTGAAGGCGAATGTGAAGAGGTCATTAGAAATATGGAATTGGAAAATGTCAAGATCCTATTAGCAATATGGAACTAATCTGAACCTTTGTCAAGATCCTATTAGCAATATGGAACTAATCTGAACCTTTAAAACCAGTCGTAAAAGCTAGATGATGACACCAGCAATCTCTCATTGCTTGCATTTTTAAATTGAAAAAATAATAAATTTTAATATAAATTAAAAGTAGTTAGTAAATAATATATACTTATGTCTCATCGTAAAAGTTAGATGATGGCAGTAGCAATCTCTCATTGCTTAAGTTTTTAAATTGGAATAATAATAATTTAAAAAAAAAATTAAAAGTAGTTACTAAATAATACTTTAGTAAAGTAGTTACGCTTATGTTTTTAAATTGGAAAAATATTTAATTTTAAAATAAATTAAAAAGTAGTTAGTAAAGAATAGGAACAGTCATGGCCGATGATGATAGATTAAGCAAAGCTTAGAAAATCATTCATGCCAATAAATTAAAAAGTAGTTAGTAAAGAATAGGAACAGTCATGACCGATGATGACAGATTAAGCAAAGCTTAGAAAATCATTCTTGCCAAATTTGGATGGAATCTGTTTCATCCAAACATTCTCCCTAAGATTCTAGATATTTATATTGAATTTCTTTTCCCGAAAGCTCATCACCATAGCAGCAATCGGGGTCTTCCCAACCTATTGAAAACCTGAGCATGAGCTTTCACCTACGGTTTTGTCCCCACCTGTAAAATCAAGTAAGGAGGAATCCAATCAAAGTATGGAAGGTCTGGTTTTGGTGTTTTAAAATTTCATAATACTCTTTTGTCTCGCCTAGTTCATAGCCCAGCAGAGTTCAAAGAGTTCATAGTGCTCCCGTAAGTCTGGAATCCCAATAGAGGGGAGGGGTGAAGGGGGGTTGGCGCGAGGGGCCTATATAGATGGCTCGACCTCCCCTATACCATAGAGAGCTGGCTTGTTGGTTGAGTAGTGAATCTCGTACGCAAGCTCGAATGTAAGTGAGAGTGGTCTTGTCTAGTGCAACAATATTGTATTCATAAGAGAATAGTAGAGTGTTCAGTAACTATACTAATTTAGTTAGTACCGCTACCAATACAACATATATATTTCCGTTCCATGGTCATTTCCTTTCCCTTTTCGCAGTTCCCTTTTCTTTTCACTAGAGAATAGAAAGTTCTCACTCCATATAAATGGTTTGGTTAGAATTGAGTCTATCTCTTTCCTACCCAGACAAATGGTGAGTTATCTAAATGGTGATTGCTACAAGGATACCAGCGTAAAGGCTGAAGATCCAATAGAAGATCCCACAAAAGGAAAAGGAAAGGTGGTTGACCAATAATTCACCAAACGACGGAGAGTCTAAAGTAGAGCCCCTTGTTCGCTAACCTATTGCGTCGCGCCCATGACTGTATGGTAAGAGAAGGGTACAAAATAATTACTAATTTCTATACTTATCACAGTCATAACTCATAAGCCCGCCAATCTCCAATATCCAGGACAGAGGAACCTATTACTTACTACACAGGCCAGGCGGGAGGGGCACTTAACCGTATCAATCATACAGACCAGATAACTTCTCTATTACCGTACAGCATAGCTAGGAAATCAATGTAGTAGGAAAAATGGATCAATTGTACACATAAATAAAGGTCAATGAACCAACTAATTCACTTTTCGACGGAGATAAACAAAAAATCCTTCCTCCATAGAAATCAGGGCCAGGGCAGGGCATGTCAACGGACGGAACAAGACAGGCCAGAGCTAAGCATTGAGCTGCAGAGCATTTAATGCAGCTTAAGCAAGCTTGATGATCGTTGGATCTTGAGCTGTTAGAGATCCAACGGTCATCAAGGCTGCTGGGGCCGCATTAAATGCTCTGCAGCGCAATGCTGGCCAAGCCCTATTGTTTCTGTATGATAAAGGATTTATAATTAATAGGAGTCGAGACATGTCTTGTAGGCCAGAGCTAAGCATTGAGCTGCAGAGCATTTAATGCGGCCCCAGCAGCCTTGATGACCGTTGGATCTCTAACAACTCAAGATCCAGCCCTCCAGCTAGTGATCTGGGTAACGATATTCACTACTTTCCTAGCGTGCTATAGTACACTCATTCTGCGTACAAANGGATCTCTAACAACTCAAGATCCAGCCCTCCAGCTAGTGATCTGGGTAACGATATTCACTACTTTCCTAGCGTGCTATAGTACACTCATTCTGCGTACAAA
>LPNX010867797.1:0-26027 GCA_001517045.1 Pseudotsuga menziesii
CGCCATGGCGATGGAGCATGCATGGGCTCTGACGATTTGACGCGAGCTATGCACACGGGCGAGCAATAAACACTCTGCTGCATGCAGAGTATTGCTCGCCAGAAGTGAGAGACTCATTTGATTTTCTTGGTTATAATTATTACACAGCACACTTCACAATCGACAACCCTCATCTACCAAATCCTCGCCATAAGGATTTCGTTCTGGATACCTGGGCTAATCTATAGTGTAATTGCAGGCCATCCATTTCAATGACCTATTCAGCATTGTTACATTCATTCTTGATAGAATACTTTGATATTGATACACTTTACCTATATTGTCTGTGCTGTGTTTCAGTTGAAGTTAACGGAGTTTACATTGGAACAGAGGTAAGCCCATCTCAAAGTGTTTTCTTTTTTAAGTTATTGGATTACTTAAACGACATAAATTGGATAGATATTCACTTCAATTGGTTACCTTAATTTGTTATTTGGTATTCGGGATTTCAATCACTTCGGAAAAGAAACCATCTGTTTGCAGGAAGGAGTGTCCATAAATACAGGTCTTATCCAGCGGGACAAAAGGACATAATAAACTATACAAAGCAGCGTTATAACAACCCTCCTATATACATCACCGAAACTGGTACCTGAGCCTGAACACTTACATAACAAGAATAGAAAAAAATTGTCAAATAAATGCAAGTTGGCTACTCTGATTTAGGAAAAATAGTTCTAAAAATAGTCCATAGGATTTGTAATCACTGTGCTAAAACTTGCAGATACATATATTTATGTTATATGATTGCTTCACATTAATGTTAATCTTTATATATTGAAAATAATGTTAATCTTAATATATTGAAAATAATTAGCATAACTATTTTACTTGTGGCATGTTTATTTAAAATTTGAAATGACTCATAAAATAAATCTTGAGTCTCGTGTGTGTATATATATATTTGCTTCCCATAAATGTTAATCTTTTTGTAATGAAAATAACTAGCATAGCCATCCAAAACAAAAAAACTTCAGTCTACATCTAGGATTTCTTGGCTTTCGTTCTGCTGGCTTCCATGGCTTCCCCTTGGGACCGAAGGACGGAGGGGAGCTCTCTCTTGATGCACGCCTAAAAAATTTCATTGCTGAAGTGATCAATCCATCATAATAGGAAACTTTTACTTCAACCCCTCTTCTACATTTAAGGATTCCAAGTAACTAAATCTTCAACATCAATTTCTTGGTTATGTTGTTCCTCTTGCTAAACCTCAAACTATGAGATTCTTGTTTTTTACTATCTTGTTTACAACCTCAGGTGTGGTGATTATGTTCTGCGACACAACAAGAAAATCTATCTTTTAGCACCACAAGTTAGTACCACTTATAGTTTATGGTGTTAAAATGGTGCTATTAACATCATTTACAATCTTGTGGTGTTAAAGTGGTGGTATTAGCACCACTTACATTTTGTGGTGTTAATGTGGTGGTATTAGCACCACATATATTTTGTGGTGTTAAAATGGTGTTAATTTTTATTGAAAATTATAATTTTACTCATGTATATTAAGAGAAATGTCATGTTGGCAAGTACCATAAAATGGTTCTAATGATTATTTGTGACATGTACATGTAGGATTTATTTATGAAGATTTTCACCATAAACACAACCATTTCACAAATAACAATCCCAACAAATTCAATTTCTTATTTTTACATTATTTAAACAAATAAATTCACTTGATTCAATTCAATTCAATTATTCATTTTTAATACTATTTAAAAATAAATACTTAGGACTCTTAATATTGAGAAACAATAAAAATAACCATCTTTTATTTATTAAAATATAAAGTAACAATAAAAAATATTTAATCCTCTAGATGTAGAACACTTGGTGGCGGGGTATGGTTAAGACGCCCCCTAAGCTGAAAGGTCGTCCGTTCTAATCCCGTCGGATACCAAAAAATCCAACCATGTTAAGGGTTAGTGCGGTCCAGGCCGGATGTGATCCCCGGGTGATTTAGACGGCTTAGATGCCCTTGGTTCGTGGTTACTTAGCCAATGGCAACCCTGCTAGTCAGGGGGGGTCCACCGCTTTGCCAACAAAAAAAAACAAAAAAAAATATTTAAATTGAAAAGGTGGCGATAAGTCATTTTCCAAATTGAAACTTACAAATAAATTTTAGTTATAAGGGTTTTAACCAACAATAAAACAAATTTACAAATAATTATTTTTCTAAATAACCTACTTCAATGATTGATTGCTTATTTTATTCACAAAAATATATTCAATGGTTTACTTTTTACATTAGTGTCACTTCAAATAAATTAATGTATGCATTTTACAAAATTATTATTTAAAGATAATCAATTTTAATTTATTAAGATTATAAAGATGGTGATAAAAGAGTTTTGAATTGAAATTTAATTGTTTAAATGATAATTTTATTTATTTATTAATAATAATAATTAATTACTAAGTTGTTTGATCACTACTAGTTCCTTATGAAGATTTGAGCATTATGTAGGGTCGCAAGGCCACTAGACATGGTCGAGGGAGGAAACACATACCTTAAGTCTTACAGGAATATTCTAAACATATATGGCCAATAAAAGCACCTCAAACCATTATGTGTGGATTTGTGAGGGTATTCTTAGCCTTTGTCTCTGGATATCAATACTATTAATAAATTTTGATAAGTACAAATGGGACTAGGAGTCTTTTGCATGGTTAAGGGCGTGGACCAAGACTTAGGCACTAAATGATGCTTTTATGGATTCAAGGCTAATAGAGATGCAAACACCTCTAACAACAAGACATGACTTCTCAAGGGGATCCTTGGCCTTAGAATAGGGATATGGGTGGAATTTGAAAGGTTTTAAGGACTAGGTATGGGTGGGCCCTAGACATGGACACGAGAGGAATGTTGAACTTTAGATCCTAAAGGAACTATCTAGGAATCTATGGTCAAGAAAGACACTTAAATGACTATACAAGACCATTTGAGGGTATCCTTGAAGTATGAGTTAGAGATACCAATTCTATTAGGAGGAATTGAGCAATAGACATGGGTGTCGATGCCTTTGACACGGTCAATGGAGGAAAATTAGGCCTAAGGACCTAAAGGCACACTCTATACACCCAAGTCCCATATTAATGGGTTGAATCACCACACATGACCTATCGAGGGGATCTTTCACTTCTTAGTGGGGATATTATTTACATTATAAGGATTTTCATAGTAGATATAGGTCTCAAGATTATGGATGTGGTCTACAAATAAGATATTGGATTTACACCCTAAATCAAACTTTTATGTATAAAGGGCAAAGAATAACACCTCAACCCACCACAAATAACCTTTGAAAGATACCCTTTACCTAATAGTGGGATGATGATGAAATTACGAAGTTGTTCAAGATTATGTATGGGTCTTGGAGCTAATAGAAAGGTTGGGGGAGAAAACCTAAAACTTAAGCCATCAAGGAAGCTTCTAGTTATCTTAGGATTAGAGAAACAACTCAAGCTACAACATAACGCATCTAAAAGGTATCGTTTCCTTTTGAGTGGGGCTAAGGGAGCCATTGCAATATTTTGAGTATTAGGTATGGATTTCAAGGAATTTGACATGGTTTGGGGAGGAAATGTGGGGATATGTCTCCAAATAAATATTATAGGTACTCATGGCCACCAACTATACCTCAAACCACCACCTAACACCTCTCAAGGTTATCCTCTCCTTCAAGTGGGAATACAAGTTCCATTAGATCATTTTAGATACTAGGTATGAGTCTCTATGCCATGGAAATGATTGAGGAAGGAAAGCTAGGCCTTATTCTGTAAAGTAAATTTATATACATTTAGGTTAAATAACAATTCCTTGATCAACCACACATCAACCTATCGAGAATATACTTGTCCCAAGTATGTGTCTCAAGGCCTTGGACATGATTGGTAGATAATGCTTGATCCTAATCCACTAAATGCATATTAATGGAATATAGTCACAATATTGATTCCTTGAGTGAAAACACATGACCTCTCAAGGGAATATTTGACCTTAAAATGCTCATCTCGACACCATTATGAATTTTTGAGCACAAGGTATTGTTCACAACACCTTGAACATAATGGATGGAGGAAACCTAGACATTAGGCCCTAAAGGGATATTTTTTGCTTCCAATGCTAATAACAATGCCTTGAGCAAACACAAATGGCCTCCTCGGGGGATCCTTCACCTTCAATAGACCACATTGGAATTGTTATAGTATTTTGAGAACTATGTGTAAATATTGAGACCTAAACCAAGATAGAGTAATGAAACATTAGCCTTAGTCTTAAAATGTATCCTTTTAAACTCAAGGGCCATGAATAAACCCTTAACCTACCACACATGGCCTCTAAGTTGCAATATGGCACCATTAGAAGGTTTTTAGCACCAAGTATGGGTCTTGGGACCATAGACATTGATAAGAGACTAACCTAAGCCTTAGTATATAAAACAATATTTTAGGTATCTTGCTTCAAGAACAACACCTTAAACCATCATACTCGATTTCCTGAGAGTATTGTTTTCCTCCAAGTTGGGATATGGGTAGGTAGGGCCAACAACATCACATTGAAACATCACACATGATATCTTGAGGGTATCCCTGGACACCAAGTATAGATATGGGCACCATTAGGAATTTTTGAGAATAGGTTTAGGTGTTGAGGTATTAACCATGGTTGGTGTAGGAAGCTCATGCATTGTATATATAGGAAAATTTTAGGCCTAAAGTTCTAAAAGTGATGTCTCCAACTGTTAAGAGGTTTTTTAGCATTAGGTATGGTTCTTAGGGCTCTATACATGGTTGAAGAATGGAAACTGGGCCTTAGTACCTAAAGGAAGCTTCTAGGTATTTATAGCCAAGAATGACATGTTGAACAAATAAAATAGACCTTTCCACAATATCTTTGGCCTATGAGTGGAGTTTTTTATGGAACGGAGAAAATTTTAAGACTAATTATAGGTGTCAACACCTTGGACATGGTTGGGGAGAAAACAGTGAGACTTAGTCCCTAAAATGTTTTTTAGGCATCTTTGGCTAAGAACAATGCCTACAACCACAACACATGACCTCCCAAGAGCATATTATTCATATAAGTGGGGATATTAATGGCATTATAATTTTTTTGAGAATCTTGTATGTGTCTTGGGTTCCCTAGGAATACTTGAGGGAGAAAACTTGGGCCTTAATCCTGAAAAAAACTTTAAGAATCCACGACCAAGAAGAACAACTTGAACAAATACACATGGATTCTTGAGAGTATCTTTAGTGTTTGAGTAGGGATGTCTATGTCATTTGATGGTTTTGAATAGTAGTTAGTGGTATTTAGGATATATTCATAATTAAGGAAGCAATCACATGCCTTATTCCCTACAGGAAGATTTGAAGTATTCAGAGCCATGAACAATATTTTGAACAAACACACATCACTAGGCTAGGATATCCTTGGACTCAAAGAGAGGATGTAATCACCTTTAGGCGATTTTGAGCATTAGATATGAATTTAGGGGGCTCGACATTGTCAAAGAAGAAAACCCAAGACTTAGCCCCTAAATGAAGCTCTAGGAACACAAGGCCAATAGTAATGTCTCAATGTATAATACCTTCAGATGGTATGATTTCCCTCAAATTGAGATATTTGTTCCATTAGGAGTTTTTTAACTCTAGGTATGGGTACTAGGGCCTTGGACATGGACATGGTTATAATCCATGAATTATAATTCCGTGAAGCAGCATGCATGACTTCTAAGGCTAACCATTCTACTATGTATCTAAGTCTTGTGGCCTTGGGGCCTTCTGCATGATTAGTGGACAATACCTGAACCTTTTCCCCTAAAGGAATATTGTAGCCATCTAGGGGTAATAATTTTTCCTCCACCAACAACACACAACGTCCTAATTCGTATAATTGACTTATGATTAAGGACGGTGTTATTGTTGTGTGGTGTTTAAGTAGTATGTACATGTCTTAATCCCTTGGGAATTATGTTCCATGGAAGAATACTATCTTTTTGGCCTTAAAGAAATCGTTGAGGCATCTAAATCCATGAACACTACCTAGAAGCACCATTGATTACTTAAGATGGTTATATAGGGAACTTTGTATATAGGTCTTATGGCCTTGGGGCCTCACAAATGGTTAGTGGAGGTGACCTTAATCTCGAGATATAAATTATTATTTTATACATCTAAGGCTTAGAAGATTGCCTCCACTAAAAACACATGGTCTGTTAAGGGTATCATTGGCCTATGATTGATTATGTCATTTCCATTATGTTGTTTTGAGTAGTATCTACATGCCTTAGGGCATTTGGAATGATGTTTTAGGGAAAACAACCTTTTCTTCTGCCTTAAAGAAACAATTGTGGCATCTAGAATGATGAAAAATTCCTAGAGAACCATGCATGAACTTACATGGATATCTATGCCACTATGTATCCATGTCTTGGGGCCTTCGGCCCTTGGACATGGTTCAAAGAGGAGACTTGAACCTCTAGCCCTAAAGGAATATTATAGCCATCCAACGATAGAAACATCACCTCAACCAACCACACATGGCCTCTTGACGGTGTCATTGTCATATGATTGAGGATATTAACACCATTATGTGGATTTGACAAGTATGTGGGTATATTAGGACCTCGAGAATGATGCTCTAGAGAAGAAGACCATGCCTTTGGCCATAAATAAACCATTAAGGAATTTAGATCCATAGAAAATGCCTCAAAGAACCATGCATGGCATTGCAAGGGTGTCCACTGAGATTTGTATCTAGGTATTGGGGCCCTGAGGTCTTAAACATGGTCAGTGGAAGAAACCTAAACCTTGGGACTTAAGAAATATTTTATCCATCCAAGGATAAGAAGGTTTCCTCCACCAACCACACATGGCCTCATTGTCCTATGATTAAGCACCTTAGACATGGCTAGTGGAAAAAACTCAATACATGGGTTGTAAGGGACTTTCCTAAGCATGCAATACCATGATAAAAAACTTAAGGAATCACACTTGACCTCTCAAGGGTATGCTTTGTATTTATGGATATTCATGACCTTAGTAGGTTGTGAGCACTAGGTAGGGTCCTTGGGGAATTGACATAGTAAAGGGAGGAATCCTAGGGCTCATGCCATAGACAAATATTTTATTAATATAGGAAAAAAGAATGATTTCGAAAACCACAACACATCCATAAGCTTCTCCCAGTAGATGAAATTAAGTAAGTATTTAACTCGAGCCTTAGTTCTGGAAGAAACGATGCCTCGAGTCCTAAAGGTAAGTTTGAGGACTCAAGGGTTATGCATGAGGAATTAGACTACTACACACACTTATATGGGCAATATTTATCTTACAAATGGGTGTTAGCACCTGGTTAGCACCAGTGCTAAATTGCTGAAAATATCTTACAGATGGGTTAGCTCTATTTTTGGCTGAAAAGTTGGCAAGGGAGTAGACCAAGTGGAAGAAGAACAAGGTGTGAAAATTATCCATCATACGACCTTGAAGGATGAAAATAAGGTTCTACAGGTTATACGGCGATAGAAGTAAACGGCGTGGATGCATAGCAGAAGCAGATCGACGGCTGAAGAAGATTTCACCAAGGAAACGATGTGTGTTTTTTAAATCTATGGAGGATTATGAAATCCATTATGTTCTTCAGGTTTCAATGGCCAATATATGTAGATGCTTGAAATCTATGATTGATAGGAATTTCATGGTGGAAACTTGCATGGAGGATAGGCCATATCGAGGCTGTGAAATGGTGGTAGACCTCACACTTTTGGACAACAGAGATCTAGCCAGGATCGGATCTAAGGCCCTGATAGATTTTGTGATAAGGAGGTGCATGAAAGTTAGCAAGAGGAAGTGTTGCAAAAGGTTGGTATACCTCACACCTATAGACGACAGATATCGGGTGGATATCTAGATCAGTGGCTCAGATTTATTTCGTGATAAGGAGATGCACGAAGGTTAACAAGGTAAAGGATTGTGAAACCACGTAAAGGGCCACATCATGGAATGGTCGATATTTCCCATAGCGGAGATCCACGGCTGTGGTTTATTTCGCACAGTCAAAGGTGCAAGGGGAAAAAGGACCCATGCAGGTGCGAAATGGAGACAGAGCATGGACCAATTTTACGTTGCAAAATTCGCCTAAGAGAATAAAACCGTTAGAGAAGTTATGAGACATAACTTTCAGACGAACGAGCCTGCATACCAGATGTCGCTTTTCCATTTTGATCCAACATGTATGTGATCCCCTATTTCCGATTTTGTGTATGAATCATGGTGAATATGCTACCTCATGAGTTTGTTAGGATTTGCAAATGATCATTTGATATTGATTCCCAATTTTGTAACCAATTTCGGCTTTGTTTTGAGGTTGGTCTTGGGAACCCATGAAACTATAAATATACCCTCAATAGAGGAAGAAGGGGTTGAGAACTTTCATTCAGAAGCATTTTGCTTTGGTTTTTATATCTCTATAAACTTTCTTGGAAGTGTTAATGAGAAATATTATTCTATATTTCTGAGATTCATCATGGTGTTCTACATCCAGTTCGTGTTTCATGTTTGCATAATTTTCGTTTCTGTGATTTCCTGCTAATTCTTTCCAGTTGCATATGAGGAATTCGTTTCATTAAGCTCTCCTTGTATCAGATGTTGCATTTGTGATTATTGTTACAGAATTCATCCTCAGTTAGGTGCTCTGTATCAGTTATTGGTCTTATTGTTGTTGCTGCTAAAGGTGTTGCAAGAGATTCATCCACAGATAGGTGCCTCTTGCTTCACTGGGCTCTCTCCTCTTTCTCCTACCAGCCTTTAAAGATATCCAACTGAATGTGACACCTACTTTTCCTCAGAATACAAAGGAAAATCCCCACTCATTTTCAGTGTAATATCCTTGATTGATTCATATTGTGACTCCATTTCCCAATGGTTTTTCTTGTATGTTTGTTTCTCCATCTTTAAATCTACAAATATTATGTTCCCCTAAGAAATCTATCCTTCTGAATGCATGCTTAAATCCATATGTATATGTGAATGTTTTTTGTGAAAAGAGAGATCCCTCTCTGACTGTATTGGCTAGAATAGAGTCTAAATATTGGTTTGAAATGGTTACCCCTGTGACTTTCTATCAAAACCATAGAAAAATGACAAGGTGATAACAGTGGGAAAATGGACATTTTTGCAGGTTTGGAGAACCAAACTTGTAACTCAGGACATAGAAACTATCAAGGGTGAAACTTGGGCCTAAGATACTAAGGGAATTTTTAAGGGCTTGAGGGTCATGATCAAGGCCTCAAACCAAAATCCTTATCCTCTACTAAGGATAAATGTTCTCTATATAGTGATAGCATATCCTTTAGGAGAATTTAATCCCCACATAAAGGACTTGGATCTAGATAAGGTAAATGTAGGAAACCTAGGACATAGGCCCTAAACATACACACTTAGGGATAAAGGGATAGGAAGGAGGTTTAAAATCACCACAGAGGACCTATATAGGGGATGTTTGACTTCAAATTTTGTATATTAAATCCATTATGAGGTTTGATATCCATGTATGTATCTCGAGGACATATACATAGTTGGGGAAGGATCCAACACCTTAATTAATGAAGAAATATTATAGGGGTCAAGAGCCATTTATATTGCCTCAAATTACCACACATGACCTCTCTGTTGGCCTTCTTTTCCTCACTCATGCGGCCCAGGTTCAACAACAACACAAAACCAATAAAACACCCAAAGGCATCGGCCCGACGAAGCAAGCTCAACCGACAAAACTTGTGAGGTAGATGCATTCTCACTCGAGATATTTTAATGTGTAACTGCGAGAACCATGTTTCCGTAGTTGGCGAGGGATTACAGTCCCTTGGCGCACAACCAAGGAACTTGACAAAGTCAGAAGGCTGGAGTCTTTTACTACTCGACAGTGGTGCAATAGTGCGACAAGACAGCGTGTGACACAACCTTGTCCTTGTCAACTTAACAACTGGTGCAACTATGCGACGCAGCTGATTCCTTAAATATGAATAACAACGATGAGGCAGTATTACAACTTAACAGTATCTTAACATGAATAATATATAGTGCTCGACAATGCTTTAACCATCCATTCATTTACTGATGTTATCAGTATTGCGACATTCTTTCAAACAATAACTATAAACAATGCAATATAATCAAACATTCAACATTAACCGTTAAAAATTCAACCATTCACATTCAACATTCATGCAACACAGGAAATAACGTGGAAACCCATTTGGGAAAAACCACCAAGGTGCTCTTCATCTGGCATGAGAAATATATGGCACCTTGTAGTCTGCAACTTACAGACTATTTTGAGATATGTCTATTTAGATTTGACTCTTCTTGCTCTCATGCTCTCTGTTTTTATGCTTTTCTTCTATTCCTACTGATCCGCACACAGCCTGGATCGACTCTTCTACTCTACTATCTGCGCACTTAGCTGCAGAATGACTCTACACAACGGTTTGCACACACAACTGTAGATCCACGACTCAACAACCTTATACTATCAGACTCCTCTCTGATCTCGTCAAAATACTTCTACTGCTACCAACTAACTAGCTACTACAATCTCTCTGAAGCTCTAGAGCTGTGAAGCTAACCCTTATACAGAATGGGTTCCTCTTATTTATAGAAGTTACAAGACCATGTAGGGTCGACTGAGTACAGCTCAGTTATTACAGGCATAAACAACCACAAAATATCTTCTATTACATTAATGACAGGCCATACCGGCCGCAAAACGTCCTCCATTACACTAATCTAAGGCCATAACTAGGCGCGAAAACATCTTTAAGTCTGCTTGTAAAAGTCCTGACTATGTCCTTTAGTCTTTTGCCGATTCGAGCACCTATAGTCCTTCTTGACATGTCTCCTTTCAGCCTTAACTCTTCTACCTTCCAATCTTCACCGACTCTAGGTGCGCCTTTCCTCGTCGCAGCTTTCTCAGTTCCACGCTTTCTTTCCATTCTTTACCTGCTTTTATCCTGTTGTGCGCCTGCTTTTCCTCTTCCGCTTGCGCTTCGGGTTTTTCCTTTAGCTCTATCTTGGCCCAACACTCTCTAAGGGATCTAGAGCATATAAGTGAAAATATGAGAGACATTAAGAGGTTTTGAGAACTAAGTATGCCTCTCAATGGAAATATGGGAGTTGTTAATTTGTTTTTAGATCTAAGTATAGCTCTCAATAGCTTGGAAATAAATAGGATAGAAAAACTCATAGGGATCGAAGCCCTTGGATGACATCTCATACCTCCACAAAAGAACCTTAATAATAGGAGATATTTATCCTCTAAGTGTGGATATGGATGGCATTAAGAGGCCACGGTTGAGGCCTCAAAACGTCACAAAAAACATTTTCTCTCATTCTAGGTATATGGGTTTTATCAGGAGGTATTCAACATGGTGGATGTTCCCTTCTTTCAAAGACTTCAATGTGGATTTTACTAAATTCATGTCATAGTTCCACTTTGAATACAAACATATGTTGAATACAAAATCACCACTTAAAGAAAATAACAATTTAAAAAATTATGAACCCTCGAAGCAACTTATTATTTACTATTACAATAGTAATATTAAAACAATATACTTTTTAATTAAAAACCAAATGTTTTTAATGACATTAGTTCATGTCTCAATCTAATCATATCCTAACATATTTTTTTAGGAGGAAGGTACTAAGTAACTTTGTTTCTCTTTCCATTTACAAGTTTATCAAAAACTTAAATTTATTAATTTTTGTAAGTTTATAATATGTTTTAAATTAATTTGTAGATTAATAATTTCAAAATGTGTTATTTTTATAAAAGTATTTTTAAAATAACTATCAAAATTGTAAATTGATATTAAATTAAGGAAAACTTCGGATATTATCTTTGTTTATTTATTTTCATGAGATACCCTCATTATTAGGGGGATATTTTATGTTTAATTTGAATATTTTATATTTATTTTGAACTTATTTTTTTAATAAACAAAAAAATATATCAATTTTCAATTCTAAATTTCATCAATACACAAAACTCACCAATAAATCTCATTTTTTACATTATTAAAAGTTTTAAAAATCAATTTTATTTCCTAACTATTTTAAAATTAATAAAAATATTCACAATACTTCTTTATATATCTAACAATTTAATAAATCAAAATTGATTTTTATAAATATTAACCATAACCATAGTCACAAAGTAATAATGAGTAACTTGTTAAAAAAAAGTAATTATGAGTAATGTTCGATCATGATTTATGTAAATTATTAAAAGAACAAGTTACAATCTTTTCAGTTATATATAAATCACTAAAGAAAACAAATTAAGATTTTTTAGTTAATTTTTATAATTATAGTCTTTTTAATTAATTTTAATGAAAAAAATATTTAATAGGTTTATATTTTTTTAAAATGCTTATTTCAAATATTTCGAAGGATACACATAAAATTAGGGAGGAAGAGGCTGAAAATACAAAACATTGAAATCTCATGAAAGAATTCTTTCTTGTGACTCGGAGAAGTGTTTTTCTGTTTTTTAACATGATTTATTTTTATTCTATTTTATTTTATACATTACTCAGTATTAATATTATGTTTTTTAATATTTCATATTATATATTATTCATTATTAATATATTATGATTTTTAAATACAATTATTAAATAAATTAAAAAAATATATCTATTTGAAAGTCCAAGCTATTTATTTTACATTGCTATAAATGACTCACTCATTTTTTACTTATTTTTATTTCATCTTATATTATAAATTACTCATTATTAATATATTAAAACTCTTAAATATAATCATAAAATAGATTAAATATAAAAAATATCCAAGAAACCATTTATTTTACATCACAATCATAATCAATGAGATAGATGGGGAATGCATATTTGGCATTCATTGCGCCAGTTCATATTTATTACTCAGTCTTTAAAGTGCCGTCCTAGGAATTTTGGGTAAAACCCTTATACAAATATTTGTTGTTTGGAATTTTCCACCAGGGCCAAGCCAAAGCTTTCCTCATCTTTCACTCCAGGAGGTGTGCATTACATTTTGTTTTGGCAGCTCTGTATTTCTCTTTTTATATGTTCGTCTATTTATCTTTGTCATAAGTGTGTGTTTAGTTTTATATAATTTCTAACTTAAATTTTTTTTTTCTGTTAGTTTCTAGATGGCAGAGATAAAATTACAAACATATCCGAATCAAATTTCATTAAGGTAAGCTGTTTCTTCCAATTTCCTTGTTCCATTACAAGTTTATTTACTGTCCATTTTTATATATGTTATCTTTATTTTGTCAATTTTTATATATGTTATCTTTATTTTGGGGTTAGGATCAAATGCTCAAAATCTGAATATAACATTAATTAAATAGTAATAATGGACAAAATGCACTCAAATATTACACAGGATTTTTAACGTGGTAAAACCCTAATTTGGGGAAACGTACACCTTGGCAAAGTATTGATAATGAAGATTACAATCAGGCATATCATCCGCACATCTCATTCACTATTTTCGCTCCTCTCCAAATATATTTAAATACATTTAGTCAAGAAGTTACTTTAATGGAAGCACTGCCACCGGTTACAGTAACTCCTAATCAACCAACAATTACGGTTGAGAAACCATTTTAGTTTAATTAGTTGTCAAAAATTTAACAATATCGACCTTGACAACAAATCATCAAATACTTTGCCAAGACTATCCATCACTTCTTTGTTAAACCAAGAGAAGCCACACACCAACGTAACTTCTCTAATATTACTGGATTTGTAAACATATCTATGCAATTTTCCTTAGTATGAACTTTTTTCAGATCTACTCCACCTTCACTAATGGCTTGTCTTACAAAATGATATTTTACATCAATATGTTTAGTCTTACTATGATAAATAGGATTTGTAGCCAAATGTATAACACTTTGGCTATCACAGAAAACAGGCACACTATTATGCAATCTTTCAATTTCTCCAAGTAGACCTTTCAGCCAAATTGCCTCTTTGCAAGCATGTGAGGCAACAATGTACCCAACCTCTGTAGTGGATAAAGCAACTGTTTCCTGAAGCTTTGACATCCAACTTATAGCTCCACATGCAAGAGTAAAGACATAACCTGAAGTAGACCTTCTCTTGTCCAAATCACCTGCAAAATCTGAATCCACAAAACCGCATATTGAATCACTGGTTTGATTAAAAGTGATACAATAGTCACTTGTGCCTCTTAAGTATCGAAGCACCCATTTCACTGCATTCCAATGTTCCTTTCCTGGATTTGCCATGTATTTATTGACAACACCTATTGCATGTGAAATATCAGGTCTAGTGCACACCATTGCATACATCAAACATCCTACTGCATTAGCATATGGAACACGAGACATATAATCCTTTTCTTCATCACTACTAGGACATAAACCTGAAGAAAGCTTAAAAGGGAAGCCAAAGCAACATTCATAGGTTTTACCTTGTTCATTTCGAACCTTTCAAGTATCTTTTCAACATACTTCTCCTGTGAAAAACTGAGCTTACCATTTCTTTTGTCTTTGTGTATTTCAATACCCAAAATCTATTTTGCAGCTCCAAGATCCTTCATATCAAATGCCCTAGCCATTTGAGCCTTTAACGTGCTGATTTAGCCCATGCTTTTACTTACAATAAGCATATCATCAAAATACAATACTAAGATAATGAATACGTCATTTAACTTTTTGAAGTACAAACAATGATCATACTCACTTCTAGTATAACCTTGGCTCTCACCATGAAATAATCAAACTTCTTGTACCACTGCCTAGGTGACTGTTTCAGGCCATACAATGATTTCTTGAGCTTGCAAACTATTTTCTTTTACGATGCTGCACATAACCCTTTGGTTGTTCCATAAAAATCTCCTCATCCAAATCTCCATGTAGAAAATCCATTTTAACATCTAGTTGCTCTAACTCCAAATCAAGCACTACAACTAGTGCTAACACAATGCAAATAGATACAAGCTTGACAACAGGTGAAAAAATCTCATGATAGTCAATACCTTCCATCTGAGAATACCCTTTCGTGACCAATCGAGCTTTGTATCTTTCAATCTTACCATCAACACTTTTCTTCAATTTGAAGACCCACTTACACCCAACCACTTTCCTATCTTTAGGGAGTTCAACCAAATTCCATGTCTCATTCTTCTCTAGAGAATCCACTTCTTCTTTCATTGCCATCTTCCACTTAGCATTTTCAGGGCAATCAATGGCTTCCTGAAAACAAGAAGGTTCTCCGTCATCGGTAAATAAAGCAACATATGAGACAAAATCAATATACCTCTTAGGAGGCTTTCTCTCCCTTGTAGATCTCCTTGGTGTAGGTTGCGGGGTTTCCACATCTTCTATGACTTCATTTTGACCAGAAACTTCTTCTTGTTCCTTTGAGTCATGTGAAAATTGGTTCTCCAATTGAACTAGCTGTTTTGATAGTATCTGTTCCTGTTCCACATCAACTTTTATATTTTCTGATTTAATCAATGAAGATTCATTAAAAATTACATCTCTGCTAATGACAATTTTGCGGGCAGTAGGATCCCACAACCTATATCCTTTTGTTACATCATCATAGCCAACAAAGATGCATTTCTTTGACTTGGGATCTAACTTAGAACGCTGATTTTTAGGAGTAAGAGCATAGGCTTCACAACCAAAATTTTTTAAATTTGAATAATCACAACAAGGATTACCAGTCCATACCTCTTCCAGAATTTTACAATTTATCGCCATGGAAGTTACCGATTTATTAGATAACAAGTAGTTGAAACTGCTTTTGCCCACAACTCTTGACTCAAATTAGCATTGCTGAGCATGCTCCTTGCTCTCTCTAGAAGAGTCCTATTCATGCAATCTACAACGCCATTTTGCTGAGGAGTGTAAACATTTGTTTTATGTCTTACGATCCCCTCGTGTTTGCAATATTTCTCAAACTCCAAAGAATTAAACTCACCTCCATTATCTGTCCTCAAACATTTAATTGTTCTTCCTGTTCTTTTCTCCACCATAACTTAAATTGTTTGAATGTATCAAACACATCAGCTTTCCTTTTCAAAATATAGACCCAAACTTTCCTTGAAAAATCATCTATAAACAATACGTAATATGATGCTCTTCCATAAGAAATAGTAGGGGATGGACCCCACAAATCCAAATGAATGTAATCAAGAATACCTTTACTAACATGACTCCCTGCATTAAACTTTTGTCTACATTGTTTTCCAAATATACAATGTTTACAAAACATCAAATTCAAAGTCTTTAAGTTTGGAAGCAGTTTTTGATTCATTAATATTTGAAGTCCTTTATCACTCATATGACCAAGATGATAATGCCATAACTGAGTGGATCCTGACACCCCTTCATATATTAATGATGTATCATTAGTTTGAGTTTTTCCAATCAATTTGTAAAGGTTTCCTACTCTTTGTGCCTTCATGACCACTAAAGCACCCTTAGATACTTTTAGTATTCCATTTAAACCTGTAAACTTATGACCACTAGAATCCAAAACTCCTAATGAGATTAAATTTTTCTTTAACTCAAGTACATGCCTTACATCTATAAGTGTTCTTATCACTCCATCAAACATTTTAATTTTTATATTTCCAAAGCCAAGAGTCTTACATGGAGAATTATCTCCCAAAAGAACACAACCATCATTAACTGTTTGATAAGAAGAAAACCATTCTTTATGAGGACATACATGGTGCAAAGCACCAGAATCTAACAACCATTCTTCATTATATCCCGAAACACTACAAATGGATAACACCTCATCAATCATACTTGAATCGGAATTAACTAAATTTGCCTAAGATTTGGAGTCATTAGATTCTTTTATTTTCCAACAGTCTTTCTTGAGATGATCGGTCTTGTTGCAGTACCAACATTTGAGTTTGCTCTTTCTGCCCTTTGACTTAGATCTGGAAGTTCCTCTTGACTTTTCTCCTTTTTCTTTAGAACGACCTCTAACATACAAAGCTTCAGGTGTAGAGAACTCAATATTAGCCTTATTTCTTAATTCCTCGAACAACAGTGCTCCAATTACAGTGTCAAATTCCAAAGTGTCAGATATACTGATACTAATAGAAGATACGACATGACCCCAAGACTCAGGTAAAGTGCATAATAGATTTACAACCTTATCTTCATCATCAATGTGAACGTCCATACTATTCAACTGGAAAATAAGATTATTAAATACATTTAAATGATCTGCAATATTTGTTCCTTCTTTCATCTTCATACCATATAATTGTCTTTTTAAATAAATTCTATTTGTTACAGATTTGGTCATATATAGGTTTTCTAATCTATTCCACAAACTTGATGCTAATTTCTCTATAGCAATGTTAAACAAGACATCATCAGCAAGACATAACCGAATTGTGCTAAGTGCTCTCACATCCAAATCCTCCCAATCATCATCTGACATAGTTACGGGTCTTTTCCTTTTTCCATCCAAAGCCTTTTGCAACCCTTGCTGAACTAACAGATCTTGCATCTTTAGTTTCCACAACTCAAAGTTATTCTTGCCGCTAAATTTTTCAATCTCAAATTTTGAACTAGACCTTTTTGCCATTACAATGTTAAGTTTCAGACTTTCAAAATACTACTCCAGAGATTTAATGATCCAATAAATTTTCAGCCTCAATTCAATTCAAAATTTTCAATATATATATCAAAAACTTCCACCGTTTTTATTCCAAAACTTCCAATTTCAGCCTTCCAAAAAATATATAAATATATATATTTCCAATACTTCCAATAATAATAATAATAATAAATTCTCAAAAATATTTTTATTATTATTTTCTGATCTGCATACGGCTTCCATCTTTCATTTCATTCCAACTGCAAATCTTCACGTCTACAACAGTCCACGGGGATTGAATTCTCCACCGCCTCACCATCCAGCAGGATTAGCAATCTTCACCACCAATCCTCACGTTCAGCAATGGCATGCTTCACGATCTCCGGGTCACGGGCCTTCAGCCTCGTTGAGCACTTCAGGGTTCTTCATGGCCAGGCCTCGGTGAGCAATGCAATTCATCTGCAGATAGAATCTTCAATTCACGGCTACTGTGGTTGCACTCTATACGATTTGCAGATGGGAAACTCTTCACTTCTAGTATCGGATATTTTTTCTTCAGTGGCTTTCTCCACAGTCCAGGAGTCAGAAACTAAGGTCTATGGCCTCCTCTACCAGATAGCTCTGATACCACTTGTTGGTATTTGAGTCTGAATATAACATTAATTAAATAACAATAATGGACAAAATGCACTCAGATATTACACATGATTTTTAACGTGGTAAAACCCCAATTTGGGGAAACATCCACCTCGACAAAGTATTGATGTTTTATTCCTTTCAACAATGAATATTACAATCAGGCATATCATCCGCACATCTCATTCACTCTTTTTGCTCCTCTCCAAATACATTTAAATACATTTATTCAAGAAGTTACATTAACGAAAGAACTGCCACCGGTTACAGTAACTCCTAATCAACCAACAATTACGGTTGAGAAACCATTTTAGTTTAATTAGTTGTCACAAATTTAACAAATCTCATGTATTGTTGACAGGTAGGAATTAGTGTAGCATTTTGTACTCATGTGAACCAAAGGTTTAATATTATCTTAGTAAATACCAGGTGAGCTTCTTTTTCAGTCTTATTGCCTTGAAATTTCCTTCCTGTATTTATAATAGAGCTGCATATTTTATTTCCCAGCACTCTATGTTTATTCTTCAAGGATGCTCAGAGGAAAATCACAAGTTATGGTGAACCCAGGTATGAGAAGAAGTATATAAAGTATTGGAGGCCCTTTTTTTTAAGGTATGCACCACCATAATAAAAGAGGGTTCAGAGTTTCAAATGATTTGGTTACTCTGCTTGCACCATAGTAAAATAGGGTTCGGAGTTTCTGCATTGTTTCTTTGCTATTGTCATGATGGCACATCACATTCAGACAAATTCCCCAGCCATGGTAGGTTTTTCAATCACCTTTGCACAACTCTCAATATTGTGTAAAGATGTATAAGTTGTCCATTCTACTAGTACCCTATCTGTAAGTGTGAATTCTCTTGCCCAAAACTATGGATCCTTGATAGAGAAGGTCCAAACAAGTCAGCAATTATAATTGGTAAATTATATTATTACTCCTTTCTTAGTATCTTCAATTTATTAAGTTCAAGGTGAATTTGCAATTAGTTTTCATTAATGTTCTCTTTGTATCCGACAAAGATCACACTAATATCAATATCTTCATTCTATCTCAGGTTGTTCGATTGGGGTATAACAGTAGTATTGTTCTTCATTTTCTATGGGAAGAGGAGAAAAATTCTTAACAGGGTCTTGCTCGTGGGGACATGGAAACAGTTATGCTTCCGCGGTGGCAAATAAGCAATTTGTCGATATTTTCCTAAGAAGAATTTCGACAGACTACAAATTCCTTCAACGAGGAAAACGAACTTGGGGATGGAGGGTCTGGGTCAGTTTATCTAGGAAAACTTAGTGACTGAGGGACTATGGCCATGAAAACACTTTACCAGGGATGATTTTAAGAACCCCCCCTAGAATTATATGTATAAAAATTGGGTGAATCTCTCCGATATATAGGAAAAGTTGAAGGCGATTTTATCAATAATATAATATGTATATATAAAAAATTTGGCGAATCTTTTATTTTATTATATAATATTGTAAAATTTTGGCGAATCTTTCATTTTATTATATAATATTGTAAAATCTTGGTGAATCTTTCATTTTATTATATAATGTTGTAAAAACTTGGTGAATATTTAACTTCATTATAAAAAATTGTAAAAATTGGTGAATCTTTCACTGATTTATATAATATTGTCAAAATAAAAGAATAACAACATTAGTCAAATAACATGAATCACATCATCAACAACAGAACATGTAGACTCACAAGTCACAACAGGAAGGTGTCAGTGAAACACAACTGCACTGACTAGATTCAGGGCAAGTGGGGACTCCACTTGTTATCTCGTCCCTTAATGGTCCAACGGACATGTGGGAACCTGAATCTTGACAAATTGATAAACTCATAGAATCATACATTATGCTCGATCTTGGCCTCCACTAGCCAATGATGGTCATGGAGGCTAATACAATTATGCATTGTAATTATGCCAATTGATTATTGCATTAGATGAATGTTGGTCTTGTGCCAATAGGTATCCTACGATCAATGCATAGGAACCTAGTGCATAGACCATTTTTCTCTTCACTTAGATATGTAGAGCTCGTTTATTTTTTTGAATAACGATAAGTATTTACAAAGGAAATATACAGTCAGCGTAAAATAATTGAAAAATTGAAGAAAATTAATTCATGCAACTAAAAGTTAATAAAATAATCTTTTCTCAAATCCTAAAACCAACCTTGATTCAAACTACAACAAAGGGCTAAATCAAGAATCGAATGAGAACTAGAATCATTCAAAGGAATTAATGCAATATTTAACCAAAATACACACAAACTTCAAAAATCGACAAAATGCTTCAAACAAAAGCAATAAACAAACCATAAAAAGTTGTCAAGATATTTGTGCTAAACACCAACATGGTTTCATGTACTTGAATGAGCCCATTCTTTCTTAGCGAAAGTGTTGTCAAATTAGTTATTTATCATTTAATGTTAGGAAACTATCTATGTGAAGAGATAGCTCCTTGGCCTAGCTTTCTCGAATTCCAGCGTCATTTCCTATCAGATACAAGAAAGAGACAATGTAAGAGATAGATATCAAACCATCAATCTTAAAATAAGTTGCATGAAGGTAATGTAGCTCAAATCATCAATGTTACAACAAAAAAGTATAATGTAGAATCTATTTTTACCTAAAACATAACCTCAAATTCATATATGGAGTTGGGGTTAGGTTTGAGTTCTGCTTTTAGCTTTTTATAGGAGCTACTTTTGGGATCCCACTTTGTATTGTTAGCTTTCAGCTTTTTATAGGAGATACTTTTGGGATCCCACTTTGTATTGTTAGCTTTTAGCTTTTATATATAATTATAAAAGTCCCAACTCAACATAACAAGTAGGTTATCTCCCATTTGTATCTAGATCCATCATAATAGATGAATACCTTATAAATTGAAGCAAGTATGACCTTGATAGTCATTGAAATACACAATCTAAGAAAAATCACAAGATACTAGACTACCGATGAATTGGGGTTCGGATTCTGTTTGGCATTCTTTAGGACTCCATAATAATTGAACTGATAGACAAAAAATGAGGAACAGAGAGGATAGGGACTCTGAGAACAACAGATGAGAGACAAATTCATTCTATCCATCCAGCAAATGGTCAGGGAGTCTCAATCCCATCAAAAATCAACCCCCCTACCACCACTTGAACACACATCAGTTTGTGACTGCTTCAGATCTGATCTATCACTATTATGAAGCTACTAATTCATTATTACAGACCTATATCAACATGTCAAAACAACCAGCAGTGACAGCCTACTCCAAACAGGCCTAAAAAAATTGCATCCCTTTCTAATAGGATGAACAGACCTTAGGAAATTTACGGTTCAAACTTAGAGGTCTCACAATGATCACAACTTAATCCAAACATCCTTTAAACAGTCACAAATGAGTTTAACAATTTAACAAGTATTCATGGTTTAGATCTAGAATCCCACAAGGTTCACAAGACATATATAGAAGCCCAAAAAGTCACGGCCCTATCTACAATAGCCCACAAGGTCAAGCAAGGTCACAAATGTTGCGACCCAAGATAGAATCATCAATAAAGTCACATATCAGCCTAGGAAGGTTTAGTGAGGTTTAGTAAGGTTTAGCAACTCGATCAAGACTACGACCCAGCTCAAAAGAAAGCAAAGCAACATCCTCAACAATATACAGGAATTAAACAATAGAGAATAAGTACCATCAATGAAGTACAAACAACCTCACAAGATCTTTGGTTAATAATGACAATCTTCTGGAAGAATATTTGTCACTGGAGGCTAATACAATTATGCATTATAATTATGCCAATTGATTATTGCATTAGATGAATGTTGGTCTCGTGCCAATAGGTATCCTACAATCAATTCATAGGAACCTAGTGCATAGACCATTTTTCTCTTCGATTAGCTTTGTAGAGCTCATTTATTTTTTTGAATAATGATAAGTATTTACAAAGAAAATATGCAATCAACATAAAAGAATCGAGATTCGAAAAAGTGAAGACAATTAATTCATGCAACTAAAATGCAATAAAAATATATTTTCTCAAACCCTGAATCAATGGAAACCGATTAAAACCAATCTTGATTCAAGCTACAACAAATGGCTAAATCAAGCATCAAATGAGAACTATAAGCATTCAAGGGACTAACACAATATTTAACCAAAATACACACAAACTTCAAAAAGCGACAAAATGCTTCAAACAAAAGCAATAAACAAACCATAAAAATTTGTCAAGATATTCCTGTTAAACACCAACATGGTTTCATGTACTTGAATGAGCTCATTCTTGCTTAGAGAAAGTGTTGTCAAATTAGTTATTTATCCTTTAATGTTAGGACACTATCTATGTGAAGAGATAGCTCCTAGGCCTAGCTTTCTCAAATTTCACCGTCACTTCATGTCGCATACAAGAAAGAGACAATGTAAGAGGTTAATATCAAAACATGAATATTAAAATAAGCTGCATGAAGGTAATGTAGCTCAAATCATCAATGTTACAACAAAAAAGTACAATGTAGAATCTATTTTTACCTAAAACACGACCTCAAATTCACATATAGTGATCACCAGCAAGGGTACACGGAACATCTGGACAAAAATAAGACTCAAGAGTCCTTAATGTGTATTAGATCATATACAATCTTAGGTGAAATCCAATTTCCAAGTCACATTTTGGCCTTGGTCCTCATTTTCGACATTTTTGACATTTTGGCTCTGGTCCTCATTTTCCACATCAAGTTCATTAGATATATTTGTTATATTGTTTTCTCCCCTTCTTTCACAATCGGATCGCCAAAGAGCTAATGCTCTTTCATATGGAAAATTGTCAACCTCATACTTTGTTACATATAATCTTAAGCATGTATCCACATTTTTATCAAGCTTGTTCCTCAACTTTGACTTCAAGAATGTCAGTGCACTAAACATTTTCTCATCCTCCATTGATCCCAAAATCATGGTTTGACATAAATCTGCTAATTCGAAATATTCTGACATTTTTTCCCATAGCACTTCGCTACCACTGAGCTTAGTCCATAATCTTGTAATTGCACCATATTCTTTACTATCCGATGGAGAAAATTGGTCCCACATTTTTGTACCAAAGCATTGAGATTGATCTGCCATTTTTTCTTTATCTAAAATACCTTGAATATTTTGTCCTTGTATCTCGGCCTCTCGACAAAAATGGCTCTGCAAAATCTTGATTTTCTTTATAAAGTCAGCTTCTAAAAAATTTTCATTTTGACTATGGTCCCAATATTGAGGGTATACGATAGACATGGCCTCCAACAATTCATCTCGAGGAAACCGATATCTTACCTCTAATGATAGTGATTTTGCAATTTCTTTCAAGTTGTCTCTCACTGAAATTACAACATCGTGAAATCGTTCTCTTGAGACGGAGCACTGTTTGGTGGATCTTCCTATCTTTTCATTATAATAAAAGGGAACCATATGCCCACGAACTGCCATACATAGCATCCCTTTTTCATCAAACTTCCAAAAAAATTCATCATTTTCTATATTGATAATCTTCCTCCAATTTGTAAATGCTAAATCTGTAAAATAATCTTCCATAATATACAAATTATCCAATGCAAGACATGTTAATTTTCTTGCTCTTGTGTAGTAATATACATCGTGTGAATCTAAGCCATCTTCACGAGGTTATTCATTTCATGAAGCATAGGAAGAATTCCAGCCAATGTTAATAATCTCTCTATATCAGTTAGTAGAAATAGAAGAGTTTGAGCTTTTTCTACACTTGAGCGATGTTCATGCATCACCCCTACCAAGGATGCATATTCATTGAATAATATTTCAGCTGGTCCCTTCAATGATATCCATTTTGTATCAACATCTTTTAATAATTTTTTTTCCATTTGTAACACCATAAGAAAAAAATTTAAACTCTAAAAATCGTTTGGGACTCCGACAAAAGTATGCATGAAACTCACATACAAGATATTCTACCTTTGAAACCAATGAAAAGTTGCTCACTATTTTAAATGCAAGATTCATCCTGTGAGCCATACAATGAATACTAAGCATATACGGTGAAGCCGAGAGTTGCATTCTAGCACAAAGGCCATTCCTTTGTCCTTGCATTACTGATGCTCCATCTGCTCCAACGCATACTAACTTTTTTGCAATCATGGAATGATCCATACCACCAATTTCCTTCAAACTATCAATAACAAGTTCATAAATATTTTCTGCTGTAGAACTTTTGGTCATTTTATGAATTCCAAGTAGATAGGAATGCCTGATATGGTCATTGACCATATAAATGCTCATGCATATCCATGAAGTATTATCAATAGCCGTAACTTCATCCAAAGACAGTGAAAAAAATGTAGCATTTGCAATCTTCTCTTTCATATCGTCCTTTTCTACTTGAGCTAGATATTTTCCCCATTCCCAACCACTCGATAAAGATCAATGAGAAGATGGAAAATTTGGCACTTGAATAAAAGATAGATATTTTGTCATTTTTGGATAATTTGTCATAGGACGACCATTGGATAGGAGGTGAAATACAGTGCTTAATTGTATTGTCTTTGATAAGAAATGTGTTTCCATCATCTTTCCAAATTGAGATTTGATGGTTCCTCCACTTTCCTCAAGTTTTTTCTTATTTAGTAAGTATTCATTATATTCCACTTCAAATTGGAGATGTCGACATTCGCTAATAGATTTCCATCTGGCAGTAGATTTATTCTCATCATTTGTAGTTTTCTTATCATACACCTTCCCAACATGCTTCTCGATTGTGTCTAACTTCATCTGTAATTTCACTACCTTGCCAAGTTTCCAACTATATGAAGTGCATTTAACTTATCGTGAGGTCTCATTCTCATTTGTTGGAGGTATTGGTTCAATACATGGGTATCTTGAGACCCAATCAGCTTTGAATTTTCTCCCTGCGTCCCATTGGCCCTTTTTCCTTTTCCGTGAATGCACTGTGTCACCTTGCAATGAAAAATCTTCAACATTTGAACTACCAATTTCGGATGGAAATGCATTTGTCTCACTTTGATCATTAGAGGAATGTATTCTACCATCCATTTTCTGGGTTGCAGATGATTTCTCAAAAGTGTTGACATCTCTCTCACCGATACCTTGCTCAAGAGAGCTTGAAGCATGAATAGGATGTGGATTATTGGACTGAGGCTTTTGAAAATATGATATTACATCCTTTTGTTTTGATGTTTTATTTTTCTTTCCACAATCCATGTTTGACATCTTACTCAATATTCCAAAATTGAAATTCCAAATCGATATAGAAACCATTAGTGAATCCTGCATGAGAAAAATGATATAAAATTAATACAATGGCACATTATCAATTTATATTGACCCGACTTACAATGAGTGTTTACATTGACTCTTTCAATGACTTTTCATTGACTCTTTCATTGACTCTTTCAATGACTTTTAATTAACTCTTTCATTGACTCTTTCCCCGAAGGAGGTATAACACTAATACAACTGGAAGGTGTCAATGAAACACAACTGCACCGACTAGATTCAGGGCAAGTGGGGACTCCACTTGTTATCTCGTCCCTTAATGGTCCAACGGACATGTGGGGACCTAAATCTTGACAAACCAATAAACTAATAGAATCAGAGATTATGCTCCACATTATTCTTTTGGAAAACAATCCACAGAATTCAAACA
>LPNX010867797.1:29895-48936 GCA_001517045.1 Pseudotsuga menziesii
CAAACAAGAGCCCTTGTCTGAGAAATCCTGCATCAAACACCATCTTAAGAAAAGAGGAGCAAATTATTGAAATATTTGTGGAATTTGTTTGCTTCAAATAGAATACTACTAGTCTTTATTTGTTAAGATGGTTGGAACTTGGATTGACGTAGCTAATAAGCCATTAGTCAATGTGATTGCAAATCTCCTTCAAGACCATATTTCTTAAAGGGCATATGATGCCCCTGGCAAGAAAAACATTTGATGGAAGACAAATACTCAAAGTTACCAGAATTGACTTGGAGAATGATTCTAATTTCTGCAAGCTTGAAGAGTAAGAGTGAACTCAAACTCTCAAGATGACTTTGGAAATTAAAATAATATCAAAATACATTAAATATCAGTTTAAAATATACTTTTGATTAATTTGAAAGTTCATAATTTCCATATGATGTAAATTGTCAATAGTAGATGATACTTCAAACTACAAAATGTCAGAGATTCTGAACAGGTGACAGTTCTATTGGTTGTCTATTGTGAAATCAGATCCGAAAAACAAGTAAAATGAGTGCTTGATGTTTTTCAGTGTCTTTTAGAGACAGACAACTAAGTCTAACTCGTGATTCACCATATCAATCTACCTCACATTTGACATGCAAATTGAAATTGCAAATATGAATTTAGACAAAATTAGACTGGTAAGAGTTGTCTCAACTTGGCTTTCTCAAAACCATAGAGTCAAACTTAAGACTCAACTCGGACACATAAGTGTCCACTTATTGACACAACTAAGATGATTGGGGTGTCTAACATGGTGTGAATGTGGTATAGGGCATAATAGGCAATACAAATTAGCAAAGATAAGTCACTCGAAGAAGGTATGATTGCATCTTTTGGACCCCATGGGAGGTTTGAAGTCTAAATCTTTCTTTATAAGAAACTACCATCGAAGTTAAATGGATGGATAAGCTTTGTGACAAAGAGAAAAAAATGTAGCTATTTGATCTAAATGGTGCCTATAATTGGAGTATGTTTAGGATTCTGACATCAATGGGGAATGATGTATGTGCAGATCAAGCAGAAATTGACAAAAAGTTGATATACAGATTCTATAGATTTACCTCCACAATTTGCCTAAATGGACATATCATTTGAATAGTGAGAAATAAATCCTACCCTAAACAGACTCTATCCTATGCGATCAATATTTAATTAATTGAACTGACCCATTATCTTCATTTTCTATTTCAGACTCTTACAATTAAAGGAAACCAACATCACAAATACTGTGATATGGTAGTCGATATCCGCATTGCATTTCAATACACAGGAATCATCAGATGAGAAAACTAACAAACAGTGGGTATAGAGTTAACCACATGATACCCAAGCTGTTTAGACTGATAATATAGACAACTCTCATCCCTACATGCAGCTTTGAAACCAAGGTCTTCAGAATTGGAAAAATGCAATATCATTTTCAGGATAAGTGGGAATGATCTAACGCCTAAGAGATGTAAATATATCCGATCTCCAGATCTGCCCAATGAATATTGCAATAGTAGCCACACTGATGTACACTGCACTGAAAAGACAAAATGCTAGGCACACAAGTAGAGTTACAGCAAGCAGGTTGGATCCAGTGGTTAAATCAAAGTGCTTTCAGTGCTTAGACCCTGGACATGTTACCCTGTTACTGTAACCTACAAATTGATCAATGTATTTGGCTAGACCTAGACCTGATAAAAGTCCCAAGAACTTCGAAAGCGTATGGATACAAAGTGTCTTCACAGGTAAGGTCTAGTGCAAGTATACCCCTCAGTTAAATACAAGTACTGAGTGGATTTGACAAAAGAGACACCTATACTACTAGATCTTGGCATTCAAACCCAAGAGAGGAAGAAGCCACTTAGTTAACAAAGGGCCACTTACCAGAAAAGGAAACACAAAAATGAAAAAAGTAGTAGTACTCACATGGGGGCAATAGTTGCAAGCCATTGCAGCAAGCTTGTGAGGAGGCCTGCTCCTGTGGTGGTTTATAAAATTTCAAATATGGTTGTTTTTCATCCCCTGCAGCAAATCCCTTGATGTTCCTATAATTGAAAAGTTATTTTTTCAGCATGTTTGGACAAATTGTAATTTGCATTATACCATTGTCTCATATCAAGATTCTAGATTCTTGAGTTATTTTTGGAAATCTTTGTGGAAGATGCTTGGTTGTCAATGAAAATTATTTACTTCTTTCCTTAGACTAATGGATAGATTGAGATATTGAATAAAACCTTAGTCCATTCTCTTTGCATTTATCATTGAAAGAATAAGCAGGGGTACACATCATTCAACACAATTAGAACATAGCCACTCATGCATCTATGGAGCATTCTTATTTTGAGGTATATTAGACATAATGTTTTTTCCCCATTCCACATGGTTGAAAATGATGCCATTGCTGAAGTCCAGCCACGAGGCCAAGAGAGTGCTCTAATACCGTTTTTATGAGCCCAATTGTTATGAACCCAAGGACTGCACTAGCATATGAATTAATATTTTTGTAAGAAGCCAGGCCCTACTCAATCAAATCGATCAACAGTAAACTAATTTCTCTGTCACAACAAACTGATCTCTAGGATGGATAAAATCTACTTGAAATAAGTTAATAACAACAATATTTTAAAAGAAGTAGATTTATATGTAACAACAGTAGATTCAGCTACGGAAGCAATAGATTTACTAGGAAAAACAATAATTTAGAGTACTGCGACAACTATTATAGAAACTCAAAAACAAGACAACAAACGACATTGCAGAAATATTCAACAAACTTTATTTATATGGTAAGTTTTTTTTTTTTTATTGACTATTTTGATCTATATAGAAGGAGGTATCAATGCAATCCTGTAAGATTGTGTGTCCTGGCCATCTAACTAGCGTTTTGTCGAATTTAACACGTTTTATTGCTGTGATTTGGCCTACAGGCCCCCACCCCTGATATTTCTCTACAAGCGTTGCAAGAATTTCCTATTGAAGCCAACACCAGGATCAACAATGGTGTCGTTGTCCTTCACAAGTTTGAACTAGAATTTTATCACGAGAAATTGAGAATCCATGCTGATGGAATATTTGTTGAAATTTCTATCAATGAATATGTTATTGTCTCAAGTCCAAGGTGTCGAGACCTCTTAGGCTATTTTTTAGGTAGAATCCCCCTTGAATGTGTTACTAGGGTCTAGGTCAAAGAGGCTTGGGAGCCATACCATTGGATTTGTATAGCTACTGGGAACCTGACAAAAGGCCTTTGCTACTATTATTTCAAAGAGGAGAATCATGCCTGCCAAAAGGCCTCTGTTACTACTCTTTCAAAGAGGAGAATCATGCCTGACAAAAGGACTCTGCTAGTTCTCTTTCAAAGAGGAGAATCATACCTCTTAAGTGGCCATGTGTGGGCCCTAGATGTCTTGGAATACCCATGTGGTATTATCTATATGGAGTGATTATTTTCCAGTTAATGAAGATGCTCAGCATTATTGTTCTATATAGATTTACTTCCCATTCCTCCTTATGCAATAGTGGGACCCAACTTCCTCTAGCATATTCTTGACTCCCTTTGGGCAATTTATTTGCCACAAGCCCTAGTATTTATTTAACCCTCGACCTCAAAAACATGTCTCCATTCGAGTTATCTTGTCCCAGGGCCTTTGTGAGCATATTTTTATCAAAGTAAACCCAAAAATCATCCATCAAATCATTTGGTATATCAACCTTCTAAATACTTGTTTTCATTGCCAAAGTCCTGAATGTAGGATTCGGGATTATCCCTTGCTAACCAAAGTTGCCTCTTCTGATACCCCACGATTGCTACTCTAACTTCCCTGACCCAAAAGGATTCGACCTCTATTGAAGGTAGAGAATGGATGTAATAGGTAAAAGAGGGAAACGAAGGAAATTTGGCTCCCAAGGGTTCACTTGATAGCTTGGTCATTTTTTGGGTCAACTCCATCCAAGCCTATAGACACAGCCATGAATAAGGAACCTGTTGGCTCCACTCATGCTACTTCCTCCTGCGAGGGAGTAGCTAAAGGGCCCGGTCTCTCCTCCTTTGAGGCTCAATAAGCAATTCAATGATGTTACTAAAGATGGGAAGAGAAGACCTAAGAAAAATACCCTAGATAGGTGGGTAATGCAGGTAATGAAGGAAAATAATTTTGTCACTAAAAGATCTTACCAAGTGTTAAGCAGTAAGCAGGGGAAGGAGATGGACATCTTTGTAGATATTTCTCAAATAAGGTTGTATCAAGGAATGTGAGGGGTCTTCTAGACCCAGTCAGGAAAACCATGGTTCATAGAGTTCACTTGTTAGTTTCGAATTTGAATATTTTGTGTTTGCAAGAAGTGAAAGAGATTATTTTTATATTAAATGATACCTTGGATTATATTTGTCTTGGTGCAGCTATGTTTCAACTTGCATGAGGAAGGGTGAGGGGGACAACAACTCTTATCTCTTCTAAGTTATCGTCTTGTATAATTAATCATGGCATTGACCCCTCTACTAGATTGGCATTGAATTTGAATATTTTGTGTTTGCAAGAAGTGAAAGTGATTGTTTTTATATTAAATGATATCTTGGATTATATTTGTCTTGGTGTAGCTATGTTTCAACTTGCAAAGGAAGGGTGAGGGGGGAAACAACTCTTATCTCTCCTAAGTTATCGTCTTGTATAATTGATCATGGCATTGACCCCTCTACTAGATTGGTGCGGATGCTCCTTTTTCTTAATGGTAGGGTCCTTGTTCTTGCCATTGTATACCCCTATTGAAGCAAAGAACATTACAATTTTGTGGGGCTAGATAGCTAAGTACCTCTCAAAATTTGATTGGATTTATATGGTGACAATAACAATGTGGACTCTCACGATGATAAAATTGGGGTTAACCTTGTCTGAATGCCCTAACAGGAATGTACAACATGGAATGGCGTTAAGGCTAGACTTAGACACTACTACCCCAACAAGCACTAAAAAGGAGACTCACCCAAGTTGTGGTTCACTTGGTCCAGTATTAGGGTCAGCTCTAAGAAAGTTATGAAATGGCTTGACATAGCCATGCCTTTGGAACATAACACTTTGTTTTCCTCTTACGATGGTGGCAGACTAGCGCAAGTGCTAGGAAAAGTTACTCGTTCTGACCTCCAAGCCATTGTGTTCCGGATATCTTGGGGACCAACTAAGATGAGATTGTCAAATTCTATGTACTCGCTTAACATCTCCCATTTGCAACAACCAGCTAGGATCTAAGTCATTATGTGTATTTTGACCCTACTACCCAGACCGCTGGGAGAGGACAAGTTCAATTGAAAAGTGGAACAATGCCATAAAGGTAAAATTACAACATTGTTGTGAGCGTTTGGTTGCTAGCTAGTAGTGGTGTAGCACTAATGCCACAAAACAGCTAAGGAAGAATTCAAAGAAGACTCTCAAGGACTTTAATTCATTTCCTATGGCGCAACTCTAATATTGTGAGTCACCAAGCTCAAGCACTTCTTGAAGGCGAATGATATTTAGCAAGCCTAGCGTGCTCAATTTCACTTTTGACTCCATTGGCTTAAAACTAAGGACCATCCCACTAAGGCCTTGTACAAAATGCTTGTTATTAAGGAGGCTTTTGGAAGGATTGGAGCCCTAAAGAAGTCGCTAGGGAGGGTAACTAGCCAAGAGGGGACCGAGTGCAAATTTGTTGAGCATTACCATAGAGTTTTTTAGCTCCAAGATATAAATTATAGATGCATAGTGGGTGGCCATGCAAACATGCATTGACCTTGTCCCTTGTAAAGTTTCCCTGAAGTAAGAAAGAATATATGACTAGGAGTTGACCTTACCGAAATTAACCAAACCTTTGATGGTGATGCTTGATTATAAGTCTCCTAGGAGGGATTATTTCCCATGTGAATTTTAAATCCACCTCGGATTTTGTTGGGCCCAACCTACTCAATGTGGACCAGGGGGTAGTCTAAAAAAGGTCTCTAGCATCTCATTAATAGAGGCTTTATCAAATTTATCCCCAATGCTAGTGCCCTAGAACTAATTATAACTTGTAAGCCAATCTCTCCTCAAAAGCCACATGAGATTGTTCGGCACAATCTGCTTAGTGTTTACCAAGAGATGGTATGGAAAAGATCTGTAAGGTTTCTCATTAATAGAAGCTTTATCAAATTTATCCCCAAGGCCAATGGTTTATAATTGATTACAAGTTGTAAGCCAATCACTCTCCTCAAAATTCACATGGGATTTTGTTGTCCCTGACCTACTTAGTGTTTACATAGAGGTAGTTTGGAGAAGGTTTTAAGGTCTCTCATTAATAGAAGCTTTATCAAATTTATCCCCAAGGCCAATGGTTTATAATTGATTACAAGTTGTAAGCCAATCACTCTCCTCAAAATTCACATGGGATTTTGTTGTCCCTGACCTACTTAGTGTTTACATAGAGGTAGTTTGGAGAAGGTTTTAAGGTCTCTCATTAATAGAAGCTTTATCAAATTTATCCCCAAGGCCAATGGTTTATAATTGATTACAAGTTGTAAGCCAATCACTCTCCTCAAAATTCACATGGGATTTTGTTGTCCCTGACCTACTTAGTGTTTACATAGAGGTAGTTTGGAGAAGGTTTTAAGGTCTCTCATTAATAGAAGCTTTATCAAATTTATCCCCAAGGCTGGTGACCTAGAACTAATTACAAGTTGTAAGCCAATCACCCTCCTCAGTGTGTCCTATAAGATCTTGGACAAGGCTCTATCCCTATGACTCTATTATATCTTACCTTGGGTCATTGGACTGAAATAAATAGGGTTCATCAGAGGAAGTTTATCCTAGACAATGTAGCGTCAATTTGGGAGGGGTATGGAATGGATTGATGCCTTGTCTTGAAGACCCTTTCCGTCAATCTTGAATTTGAGGAAGTTTTATCCTAGACAATGTAGCGTCAGTTTGGGAGGGGTATGGAATGGACTGATTCCTTGTCTTGAAGGCCCTTTCCGTCAATCTTGAATTTGAGAAAGCTAATGACAATGTTGAGTGACCTTTCATTTTGGCTATTTGTAGGCACTATGCTTCGGGCAATTTTTTGTTTGGGTTGCGGACATTTTCTTGTTGAAAATTTCATGTAAATCAAGCCAAATCTAAGGAAATTATCTTGTTTAGACTAACTAGGCAAAGCCCACCCCTGGCCCATGCCCTAGATGAGTTGGCCACAGAGGTTTTGAGTTACCTCCACGATTAGACTAATTTAGGATGGATTAAAGGTATTCCTCCATAGGGATTGGCATTGGACAAATGGTGAATGGGAAAATTTTTTACGACTCTTTTCTTATTATTTTGGAGGAAAAAGTGTCAATTAAAAATACCATGGAATGGATCCAAATTTTCATCGAAATTCTAGTTGGTAAAAACGAAGTGCTATCTAGTATCTGCTGGCATATGAAGACATTCCTCACTATTTGGCCTACAGGGAAACAAAGGCTTCCATCAGATTAGTTGGGGGCTTTGATGTAGCCCTGAGGAATGGGGTGGTCTAGGGATATAGGGTCATTACATTAAGCTCAGGCATTGTGTACAAAACAGGTGTTTTAGTTGAGGATGGTCAAGAGAGTTAGAGAGCGCTTCTATACAACTGCATCTTGTGAAGGGCATTGCTGGGTAAAAGTTAAAACTAGTTGGAGGGATGTCAATTTCCAAACCCTAATCTTAACGCTGGCAAAAGTCCAAATCCAAGGCATCTTTATGGCTTGAAGCATCTGCAAGGCTTCATTGTCAAACTCTGGGCTTGCATTGGCTGTTGTGTAAAACACTTCTATGGGTTGATCATCATGAAATTATCTTCAAATTGATTATTCCATTTACACATTGTTTTCAGCATGGCCTAGCATATCTCTGCAGAATGTTGCAGTTAAATGTTGCACAAAACAAATTCCCTCTAGAAGATTAAGATGGGAAAATAATAATAATAATAATAATAATAATAAATTAGATATTTGGGGGGTTTCCATCAAAACATACAGTTTTGTGAAATAGCATAAACATTTGGCTGCAGTGGAAGAACTTTGCTAAATATGACTGGAACGGCTTATTCTCAAAGCCCATTCTGCATAATAGCTGTGGGAGGGCTTGAACAAGCACATGTGGTGCGACACTAAAGATGATGAAATTGTCTACTGCACTACTGCAAGTCTCAGTTTCTATTCTCATGCCATGCTCCCATTAGTATTTGGTTTGCTAGACTATGAAGACATAATAATAAATATAGCTCCAAAGTATTGTAATTACGCCAATCTCAGTCCAGTGATTATCACAACAGGAATGGGGAAAGCAGCACTACAAAGCGCTACTTACTAAAGGAGGGAAGTGTGATGATAAGTGCTCCTATGATTTCGTTCCTCTTCCCAACCCCTCGAGGAGGCAAGAGAAAATATGGGCTCGATCAAGATTTGTTTTTCTGGAGTACCGAAAGCAAACATAACATCATTATGAACATAAATTCCCACGACCAGAAACTGAATCGTCACTCATTGCTGAACGCACACACTAGGAATTCGAATAGTCACCCGAGAGCGTTTCATCTCCTCGTTGTTCGACAGCCACCATATGGACAGTGCCCCCCCGCTTCTTTTCTGCCACTTTGACAACAACATTGGACTCTTATAAACTAGTGAAACCTTTGTTCAAATGGGAACAGGATTCGTATTTCAACAAAATAAAGAGCATGATCAGAAGACTCAATAGTAGAATAAACAGCTATTGGCTCTTCACCACCCGGTCTGCTAATTTGTACAGAGCCATTGAACCGGCCCAACGAGAAACTAGAGCTGTATGCATTATATGTACAAAAATTGAAAAGAAAAATAGAAGGAAAAGCGAAGAAATCTATGAATCTGTACCATGTGCCCTGGAAAATAATTGCTAATGAGCTCCATGGCTCTTGATTACTATAACTTACACCCAGAATAAAAGTTAAAACCAATAGTGCCAAAGAATAGTATCCAGATTCCAATTTGGAAAATCCCATCAAGCTGTGGTCTAGCAACAAGGTTGAGTGCTCACAGCAACTAACCTGTAAAAAGCCTGCAAATAAAAGAAGATTCAAGAAACTAACCTGTAAAAGGCCTGCACAGTGCAGATAGAAGAAACTTTCTGAAATTGCTTCCCACGAATCAGCCTGACAGCCACTATAAAGACCGATTTGCAATAGAAATCAAACTTGATGTTGAGCCTGAGTCTTGACTCTTGCACCATTATATAGGTAAAAAACTTCCCCACTTGACTAAATTTATGGACCAAATCCAATGAAAAAACTTCCCCAATTGATTAAATCTCCACATTTTACTCAAATAATTGTCCACAAATCCAAATCCAGGACAAACTATGTCCAATTTACCCCAATCGAGGTGGAAGTAATACCAGTTTACAGAAATATTCATAAATCCCGGCGAAATAGCAATTTTTTAATCGTATTATCCATAAATCCTCGGCGAAATACCAATTTTTCAAACTATTATCCATAAATCCGGCGAACAATCTTCATTTCTCCTCCCAATCGAAAAAAATTGGGCGAATTTGGGCAAATATATCTTGGCAGACGGAAAAATTCAGGCGAATGTGGGCAAAAATAAATAATTTCATGGGCTAATATTCTTTTTCTAGATTTTCCCTAAATCGGGATGAATGTGATTTACTTTGGCATAGCTATATACAAAATAAATAATGGGTGAATATATTAAATAAAATAATAACATTTTAATATAAAAATTCGCCCACCTTTTTTTCGGTAACCCTTAAAATTCGCCATTGGGCTATAATTCGCCCCTAAAATCATCCTTGCACTTTACTAGGATAACTATCGGAGACTCGATAGTTCGTCAAGGAGGTACAGATATTTTATCGGGTGGTGTCAGTGCTGACCAGAGAGAAATAACAAACCCACAAAAAATCCCAAGAGTTGCAAGAAAGAGTTGTGGACAGATGTTCTTGAACATTCAAAAATAAGAAAGAGTTGTGGATAGACATCAATACCTACAGACCAAGGTAGCTGAGGTGAGACCGAATGAGAGTGAGTTGTGGACTTTCATCAGGAAGCGGGTTAATGGTAGATGCAAAGTTTGCTCCCATTGGTACTAATTTGTCTGAAAAAAATATCATAATAGTAAATATTATTTAGATGATGCCCATAAATAAAGCATTATTGAAGATATTTTTGTAACTATTTTGTGTAGTCCCGGTCCTTTGGTAGAATCCTTCTACTATTTATAGGTAATATCTTTTGTCTTCATTTGAGATATTTGAGATAGGAGAGATTGAGGAAGTTTGCACATAGTAAGGATCAAGAAGAAACTAGCAGCTCTAAGCAACCCCAGTGGTTATTATTTTTGTTTTTTGTCAATTTGCAATCTACATAGGCTTAGGCTTTGGATTTTCTGACTTACAGTTGATAGTTTTGGATTATGGGCGGGTAGAAGTCGTGAAATGTATCATCTACATCTATGTATTTGTTACATAACTAATAATTATGCTCATCCTTATTATTGGAAATTATTGGCATCTTTTTTAGAAATATATATATATATATATATATATAATTTTTTATTAAAAAATCTTTTGATCATTTACATTTTGTAGAATTTTGATCATTTACATATTGTACAATTTGATCATTTATAGTTTTGTATAGTTTGATCTTTTGATCAATTTATTATATGTATTGATCAATTGATTATATGTGTAGAGCTTTTTGCATTGATTTGTAATTTGTAGCTTATATATATGAGTAAAATAGAATCAAGTTTTTTTTAACTTCTTATAGTCTAGATAGTGATCCTTTTCTAAAATCTTGAAAAATGTACAATATAGTTGAATTTCAGTTTTTGAATATAAGTATAAAAAATGTACTTGAATTTCACTTTTTGAAATATAAAAAATATAAATATGACAATTTTTGTGAAGAAAAAATCAACAAGAAGGTGCAATTCTTTTTTAATACAAAACTTTAGCTATATAATAAAAGGAGATCTTTTTCAGAGTATTTTAATTTTTGTATTTAATTTGGTATAATGCTTTCTTGCTACTATAGCTATGGCTGGTTAAAAACAAAATAAACTATTAAAAATATTTAATACAAATCTTTTAAATTCATATATATAGATATAAATATATATAATTAATTAATTAATGTGATTTATATCTTTTTCAACATTTATTATTTTATGGTGCTTTACACCATATACAAATATAGCTATGGCTGGTTAAAAACAAAATAAACTATTAAAAATATTTAATACAAATCTTTTAAACTTTTATATATATAACATTTATTATTTTATGGTGCTTTACACCATATACAAATATAGCCTGTATATATAGCTATGGCTGGTTAAAAACAAAATAAACTATTAAAAATATTTAATACAAATCTTTTAAACTTTTATTTTTATATATATAATTAATGTGAGTTATATTTTTTCCAACATTTATTATTTTATGGTGTTTTGCACCATATACAATGGGTAAATTAAATAATAATAATAATAATAATAATAATTTTGGGGTTATGCACCAAAAACTTTTAATGTATGTTGAATTGGTTTTGATGTTTAGCACCACAAAATCTTAATTCACTTAGGATTTCTTTTGGTGGTTTGCACCATATACCATGGAATGCTACAAATTCATTTAACACCATAATCAACCTTTTACAAGCACTACTTTTGCACCATAAATCTTAGCACCACTTGCTTATCCCCACATTATCACCACTTTTGCACCACTATTTGAAAATTGAGGATTTCCCCAATCCTTTACAAATAGTGGTGCTAATGTGAGGCTAAAATGACCTTTTTCTTGTTGTGATGTTACATTAAGTTATCTTTGTTTCATTGAGCAAAAATTCCTTATAGCCTCCACAAAATGCACTCTGCATAACGCTGGCTTATCTAAAGAAAGTTAAGAAATAACATGGCAGGAATTCAAGGTCTAAGTTCATGCAGCATCTGCATCGACCGGTTGCTTCTTGCACTGTATGTCCTCGTCGAGATCATTGGAGCAGGTTCTTGTTCTTGTTCGTCCAGGATAGACAGAAGCATGTTTCCAAAAGATTTCAAGTTCGGCGCAGCCACATCTGCTTACCAAGTTGTTCCTTCACTGCATCAATCCTCAGCACCTTCAATATAATATCCACTATATTCTGCAATAGATTTCTCGTTATTCACGTGGACAAATTTTTGTTTGATTTACAGGTGGAAGGAGCTGCTCGCGAGGGTGGGAAAGGCCCCAGCATTTGGGATACATTCTCCCACATTCCAGGTTTATGTTCAATCCATACATACATGAACATTATTAGTTAGTCTTATTCACTTAATGGGAATGTTGTAATTTATTGATTATTGTTATGCAGGTAAAATTGAAGATGGAAAGAATGGGGATGTTGCAGTAGATCAATACCACCGCTATAAGGTAGAAAAATATAAATTATCAACAGTATTTCTGTAAGTCGGTCATCAATTTTTTTGACCGGTTAAAAAATTGACACTCTTGGCACACTGGTCGGTGAGATATCTCTCATCTAATCTTTTTCACTCTTCTGGCACTTTGTCATTAGTATGGCAATCAAAAAGTAATCAGTATACAATTCAGGACACTGTAACTAGTTCACTGATCTTCTAGTCAATCATAATATATTAATTTTCGTAGAATCTAAATTATTTTCAATGAATTGCAGGAAGATGTTCAACACCTGAAATATATGGGAATGAACGTTTATCGTTTTTCTATTTCCTGGTCGCGCATTTTTCCTAGTAAGTAGAAGAAATACCATTTTTCCTACAAGTAGAAGAAATACCATTTTTCTGTCTCCGATTTTCAGCTCCTTGCATAACTCTTTAATTTTTTTCTACAGAGGGCTCTCCAAGGCATGGAGGAGTGAATCAAGAAGGAATAGCTTATTACAATAATCTCATAAATGAGCTTCTAAAGAATGGTATCACAGAAAACACTCACGAGCCTCGATGGTCTATAGGACTTGTTAATCCTCCTGGATTGGAATGGATTAATGAATTTGATTAAAACTAATATGTAAATTCAAGATAAGAAGTCTAAAGTTGGAGGCAGGACAGTAGATAATAAGGAACTGGGACTATTTTTCATCCACAGCTAAGCTTCTGTTTGAACACTGCTATGTTATTTCTTTCCAAATGTGTATATATAGAGAAATAAAAGGGGAGTTAATTTAATTGATTAAACCGTCCGGTTTGGATATGTTGTTTACAGAAAAATCATAAATCAAAAGAAACTATTAGTTTGGCAGAATGTTATTGGAAAATAAATATATCTATATAGACTTGTATATGGCCTTTGTATTGCAGATATAGAGCCTTTCATTACACTGTTTCATTGGGACTTACCACAAGCTCTGGAGAACGAGTATATGGGATTCCTCAGCCAAAAAGTCGTGTAGGATTCACTCATCATATGCTATTTCATTTAGGGTTTTCAAAACATGGAAAATACATATTTAAACATTTCTCTCAATCCTTTCAGGAAGGATTTCGGCTTATTTGCAGAAGAATGTTTTCGAGCTTTTGGGGACCGTGTGAAGTATTGGGTGACTGTAAATGAAGAGTTTAACTTCTCATATCTGGGCTATGATACTGGGGTTTTAGCTCCCGGTCGATGTTCCTCTGGATTTGGAAACTGCACAACAGGCAATTCTTCAACAGAGCCTTATATTGTAACCCACAATATGCTTCTTGCACACAGCGCCGCTGTAAAAATATATAAGACTAAGTACCAGGTATTCAGAAGAGTTGCAGTGTACCAGGTTATGTCTTGAGCAACAAGATATTGCAATGTTGAAAATAAAATGCATTTGATTATATATGGTTATGTCTTGAACAATAACGAAAATAAAATGCAGGGAAAGCAAAAAGGTTCGATAGGTATAGTAAATACAGCGAATTGGATGGTGTCATTCTTTAACTCATCGCTGGATCAAATGGCTACTCAGAGAGCAATTGATTTCAGGATTGGATGGTATTTACTTTGATATTTTTTATGATTTTAGTTTGTATAGGTGTTTATATTTCAGAATTTAGGGTTAGCCTATGTTTTTCTTAAATTATATGACTATGAGACAAGACAAGTGCGTTATTCAAATTATTTTTATGGTTGTTTCAAATTTGAAATAAGAGATTAATAAGAAAAAGAATATAAAAAATAACAGGTAGCTCTGTATGGATAACTAATAGGTGATTCATGATAAAATATGCAGTTCCTCAACTACACATACTTATGAAGAAAAAGTAACTTGTTTATGACACTTAACTTATAAATATTTACATATGGGGTTCTTAAGTATTTATCTATTTTTTTCATTTGGAATATATGGAACACTAGAAACAGCTATATTGTTTAGAACAAAGAGCCTAATATCTCCAGACTTTGTCATATGATTATGTTAGAGGTTGCAACTCATCAGGTGCCACAAGTAAAAAGGTCCAAAGTCAGGCACATTGGAGAACCTCAGGATAAATTATTTCCCATGGCTTTCTTTGATGGAGCTGTGGCAGAATCAATTGGAGGTGCTAGTGTCTGTATTTGGATAAATGATTGGCTGCAACACTAATACAACACTAATACAAGAGCTGAGCTATTGGCTCTCTGGGCATTATTGTTCATTGCCAAAGATATTGGATTGCCATATCTACATGTCTTTGGCTATTCCTCAGTGATTATAAATTGGGCAAAGGAAGTATCCACTTTTGCTATTGTGAACTTAAAGGCTTGGTGTGACAACACTAGGAAGCTTATGTCTTCTTTCTCATTTGTGGATTTCAGTCATGTCTATAGGGAACATAACAAGAGGGCAGATTCATTATCCAAGGAAGGGCTTCATATGGCTTCAGGTCATCTTACTTTCACTGAAATATGTGAAGGTGAAGTTTTTGGGGAAGTAGCACTACAACTTTTTTGAGAGCATTGCTCTAGTTTTCTTAAGGTTTTCTAGCCTCTTGAGTATGGCACTTTTTTGAGCAAGTTTTGATTAAGATGATTAGTCATGCCTTTTGACTATTTGAGCTGCCCCAAACTTTGACTTGGATAATGTCTTTGGGCTCTTCTTATGTTCTTTAGGGACATATTTGGCTGATTGGTTTGCTGTGAGTATTATGAGAGTATTCATACTTGTATAAGATGCCCATGTATCGACAGTTGTTGGATTCAGAGAGAGCATATACTCTTGTATAAGCTGCTGATGTACTTCTGGATAGATGTTAGGTCTACATGTTGGATTTGTTATTATTTTTGATGATGTACCCCATTACCTTTAATTCAATAGAATACCAAAGATCTGCTTTTTTAGTCAAAAAAGAAAAAATGTTTACCTAACTCAAATTAAATAGTTATACTAGTAAACTTTCCAGATTTAAAGTTAAAAAACTTCAAACTTCAAGTTAAGTAGTTATACTAGTAAACTTTTCAAATTTAAAGTTAAAAAACTTCAAACTTCAAAGTAAAAAATCTAACACTTATCTCTCATCTTATATTTTATTTTACTGTCTTAAAATTTTCTAATCTTATATTTTCTTTTATTGTTTTAAATTGCAAAAAGGATTTTGGACCCGTTGACTTCTGGAAAGTACCCTGAAGTGATGAGAAAGTTAGTTGGAGCACGTTTGCCTCGGTTTACCAGTCAACAGGCAAAAGAGCTGAAAGGCTCATTTGACTTTCTTGGTTACAATTACTACACCACACACTTCACAATCAACAACCCTCATCCACCAAATCCTCGCCATACGGATTTCGTTCTGGATACCCGGGCTAATCTAACGTGTAATATTGCAGGCCATCCATTTTAATAACATTTCATTTACCAATTCAGCATTCTTACCTCTATACTGATAGAATTCTTTGATATTGATGCACTTCACCTATATTGATGCACTTTGCCTATATTGTCTGTGCTGTGTTTCAGTTGAAGTTAACGGAGTTTACATTGGAACAGAGGTAAGCCCATCTCAAAGTGTTTTCTCTTTTAAGTTACTGGATTACTTTAACGACATAAATTTGATAGATATTCAGTTCAATTGGTTACTTTAATTTGTTATTTGGTATTGAGGATTTCAATCACTTCTAAAAAAATCTTCTGTTTGCAGGAAGGAATCTCCATTTACAGGTCTTATCCAGCGGGACTAAAGGACGCATTAAAGTATATAAAGCAGCGTTATAACAACCCTCCTATATACATCACCGAAACTGGTACCTGAGTCTGAACACATACATAACAAGAATAAATATTATTTGTATGTTCTTTGAAAGATCTGAATTTGGAATGAACATGTATATGAATTCGAACAGGATATGCTGAATTTGACAACGGCACAACTCCTCTGGAACAAGCATTAAACGATTCCCAGCGGGTGATCTACCATTCAGAGTACTTGTCAGAACTACTTGAAGCCATAAGGTAGGCCGATATTTAATAATTTAATTATTTGTATATAGAGAGGAGTTGAGGAGTTTAGTATACTGATCTACTGTTTGCCTGATTAAAAAAACATTATAGCGAGGGAGCTGACATTCGAGGCTATTTGGTTTGGGCTCTCTTAGATGACTTTGAGTGGCACTTTGGATATAATTATCGATTCGGTTTATATTATGTGGATTACAATGACAATTTGAAAAGACATCCTAGGGCATCTGCGCATTGGTTTAAGGACATCCTCAAACCGGGGAAGAATCTGTGTTCTCAAAGCCAGCAGCAACACCAGCCACTATAAGTTCAGTTTCATGGTTTATGGATTGAGTTAAGCAATTTAGTACATTTTAGTATTGCTGTATCATTGTTCAATTATGGATAACTTAAAGTTATTTATTATTGAGGTATGATTTTTGGTTCATTATTTAAGAAATAATTTTTACAAAATAGAATGTTTACCTTCAAGAATTTATAATTTTCTTAAAGTATAAAATTATTGATTAATCTTACTAATTTTTAATTTTTAAATGTGTAATGGTAATATGATTCACTATTTTATATATTTTTGGGGCAATTTTGGCTTAGAGTAGAAAAAAATTGTCCCATGGAATTAGGGGAATTAGGGGAATCATCTCTTGGGAAAAATGCAAGTTGGCTAATTTGATTTAGGAAAAAAATTTCTAAAAACAGCCAAAAAAGTTCTAAAAACAGCCCATGAGATTTGTAATAACGCGCTAAAACTTACAAAGACATATATTTATGTTGTATGATTGCTTCACACTAATGTTAATCCTTATATACAGAAAATAATAAGTATAGCTATTTAACTTGTGACATGTTTATTTAGAATTTGGAACTACTAACATAAAATAGATCGTAAGTCTCATATATATATATGAATGATTGCTTCATATAAATGTTTATCTTTTAATAATGAAAATAACTAGCACAGCCATCCAAAACAAAAACCTTCGCTTTGCAACTAGGGTTTCTTTGCTTTCATTCTCCTCACTTCCTTGGCTTTCCCTTCGGGCTGAGGTATTGGGGGGGCTCTCTTGATGCGCGCCTCAAAAATTCCATTGCAGTTGTTATCAATGCCGCCTCTAAGGCCTGCTCGGACTCAAACTCCTGCTTTGTCAAGCTTGCGGCAACTCCAGAAGTCAAGCTTTCTTCTGCCTCTTCGAAAAGCAAGATCATTGCCTTAATGGAGAAAGGTCTCGTGGGATGCTTCACTGGGATGTGGCCATCCCCGAAATCTATTGAAATATGGTTAAATAAGAATTGGAGGTCGTTGATAAAGGGAGAAGTGGTTCAGAACTTTTGTGGGAAGGGGTTCTTCGTTTTCTTGTTTGAACTCAAAGATGATAGAGATCTCATTTTCAGGAATGGCCTGTACTTCCAGAACTGAAGGGAATGTATCTCAATGAGTGAAACACCTCTTTTGACCCAGAAAAAAAGATATTCCAAAATCGGTTCATGTCAAGGATCTATGTCGACGTAGATTTGAAAAAGGGTTTCAAAAGAAATAAATATGTGAATGGAGGGTTGGAACCATCTGCAAAAGTTCGATTCCCAGAAAATACTATTCAAATGTAAATATTGTCATGAATACGGGTACTTTGCTAAAGGATGTGCCAAAAAGAAATCACAGGAGGAAGAGATCGAGAAGAAGGGAGAATGGAATGTGGTTACCAAAAAAAGGAAGAAGAGGGTTAGCAAAACAATCCTCCACGGAAGTGGTTAAGGAAGTTGAGACTGGTAATAAATTTCAAGCCCTGAACAATCAAGAGGTGGAATGAATTGAAGAAGGAGAAATAAAAATAGAGTCGCAAATAGGAGGATAAAAGGAGCAGCCGGTAATGGTAGAAATAGAGGAAGAAGGAAATTATGTCCGGACACTACCAGAAAATCCCTATCAAGAAGTAGCCTCATGAGCCTCGGGTTCAACCAGGTCCAAAAGAAAATCTTCATAAGAGGAAACTTTGGAATATAAAGACCCTAGGAAGGAGTGTTGAATAATCCTTCGGCATTACATTGTAAATAATATTTCAGTTATTAGTTAGTAATATCTAGTTATCTAACTGTATATAACGGTTTTGATCTCCTTTATATGTAACACTCATTCACGTAATAGATTATTGATTTGCTGAGGTTCTTCACGGCCTGTGTCAGTGGTATCAGAGCAAAGGCAGCAAAGCATTGGTGAGAAAGACTTGGTGAAAAAGAAGGAGCCCGTGAAGGAGGAGCCAACAAAGGAGCTATCACCAAGAAAGAAAGAAAAGAGAGCTGCTTAGTAAAGATTGTGGAAGAAAGACAAAGACTGCACATTAAGAGGAGACTGCACGTAAATTGTTCCGATAATTCTTTTGAAGAATTATTTTCTTTTTTTTAAATAAAAAGGGAAAAGAAAAAGGAAGAGAGCCGCCATTTATATTTTCTTGCAAAGGTTTCTTTATATTACTTATCAAATCACTCGGGAGTTCTTTCCAGAAAATAAAAGTTTTAAATAGCCATTTATATTTGAGTGCAAGGTTTTTTAAATTGAAATATTAAACC